>CAUYQU010086536.1:0-44710 GCA_963574635.1 Cheracebus regulus
ATGATTGTAGCCTTGGTACAATGAACCCATTTGCCTCCCTTCTAGACAAAGGCAGACTTCCCACAGCAGTAACTGCCTGAAACTCCTGGACCCTACATCCAATATCCAAATCAGCTTGATCTTTCACATCTTATTACAGAAGCCCCTGCCTCTTTTGATTTTTTGGTCCCCTCAAACCTAGGATTTCAAAAACTATATCATACACTGAACATTTGCCCTTTAAGCTTATTATAAAATCTCATTGTGGAAGCTGATTCTTAGCAAAATAGCCCTCTGGCTTAGATATGTACAGATTTTCACTTAAGAACAGAAAGATTTGATAGATATCATCTATATTGAAAAGGAGATAACTGAAAACATGGTTTATTGGGTATCTTTAAATTTGGTGTTATAAGAATGTTTAACATGTTTCCATTGCTTCAGGCTAAATAAATATGGTACTAACGGTTTCACCGGCAGAAAAGCCACCACATTTGCCAATTTTTGCTCTTAATTAAACTGTATCTGTGTATGTACAGTTGGAAATGTCATCATTTAGAAGCTCATCAAAAATTCATAATCACCTGGTGGCTGATAAGGCCCAGCCACTCCCTAAGAGGGATATAGCACATTGCATTATAGACCCCCCTCCCTCTCCACAGCTGTCACATCTTACTTCTACAATTTAATCTTACACAGTGAGACTGAGACCATCAATTTTAGGAGAATAGGAGGTAGGTTTTGTAAAAGTATATGAGGAACTCAAAGGGAAGGAATTCTAAAATGTGACAACCTAAAGTCCAAGTCTGTGGTCCGAGACTAGAGGAAGGGTCCATTGTAAAGCAGCCAATTGTAGCTCATCTGCTTTGCTGAGATCATGGAGGAGAGTGAGGGTATATGAGTTCAGGTCAGTCTTCTCCTCTTCTACTTAAAACAGTTTAGTATGGCAAATGAAGATAGCCCAAACTCTTTGACTTTTCTCTCTGTAAAGGAAGATCTCTGTTTCCTTCACTTGAATCTGAGTGGGCTTTGTGATTACCTAAGCAATAGAATTCAGTGGGATCCTGCTGTGTCAGTTTCTGGGCCCAGACCTTAAGAGACAGGAAGTTTCCACAGTCTGTCTCTTGGAACACCCATTTTTGGAACCCAACCTCCATGCTGTGAGGAAGCCAAAGCGGCTCTGTGGAAAGGACTGGATCAAGAGGAATTAAGACAAGACTACAGCTAGTGCCACCTTGCCAGCCACATGAATAAGCCATGTTGGAATTGGATCTTTTCAGCCTCAGCAGAACTGACGCCAGCCAATGGTAGCCCTGTTCACCTTGGACATTCAGCAGAAACATAGATGATAGCTGTAATTTCAAATTGCTAAGTTTCAAAGTCGTTCTTCTTGCAATAACAGATATCTAGAATAATAGCATCTCTTTCTTCTACTTCTTCCCATAACTGCCCTAAGAGCCACTACTGAGACTAGGCCAGAGCTCTAAGGCCAGAGCCTTTCAGACAGTGTCCTGCAGGAATTTCTGAAACCCAGGATGACCTTGGATGTGTCCTCTCAATCCTTTTCCCTGGCAAATGGTGTCATCTAAAATGCTCTCCGTACCTTAGCCTCGCTCCATCATCCACACACTGTTGCCTTCCTTCCTTCAGAGCCCAGTGATTAGCTAAGTAATGTGTTTAGGGTCAAGAGAAAGAAATGGCCTGAGATTTTCCACCTGCTACCGGTCACCATACCAACAGAAAGGTTTTTAATCAAGATTAAAAGCTTCTCGGTCCTCTATATCCCCACTTAGGTGATGTAAGTATGCCCTTAAGGGAACAGCTAAAATCTTTGATATTGTTAAATTCCGGGCAGGGATTGGTGACAATCAGCTGAGAGTAAGGATTGGCCTGTCAGTGGGCACAAGATGGACCCCATGACCTCATGAATGCTATGACGGTGAGGACACTCACCATTAAGAGGGGGAAGGAGAGAGACACTGAAAAGGACACCGGAAATGGGGCGGGCATCAGAAATATACTTAGGTGGTTTATCTTTGGCTAATGGAGCCTGCTTGTGAGTCACTACCTGCTGGGCCAATGCTAAATCATTACTGTGACTGGTACTACTGCTCTTTCTACTTGCTGACATAGTGAGGCTTTGTGCCAAGTACTTCTCCAACACCTGTATGAATTAAGGTGGATGCTATTGGTATTCCTGACTTATGCCCAAGGAAACTGAGGCATAGAGCAGAGAGGATACTTGACCAGAGTCACATGGTCATGACAGTGTATAACTAGAATTCAGAACCAGGATTCATCTGCAGGGGTTCTTGCTCTATTATTTGTCATTGGCTTTAGCTGAAATCAGGACTTTAGGTGCAGAACCTGAGGGAAGCCCAGTTTGAGTTCACAATACACTTTTTGTCTTTGGCTTATGTCAAGCACCGAGAAATTGGGCTAAAGGATACTTCATTTTTCTTATTTTAAACACATTGTAATCTCAAATATATGTGCCTTTGCAGGCTGCTCAGAGTCATCCTCAGAAGAATGCAGAGTATAAATAAACAAATACACAGATAGGTTATTAAAGAAAACATAAGACACATAGTAGTTCCATGAAATAAGAATTAAGATTCTAGGGTGGTGTAGCCTGTCACGTAGCTAGGTCAGTGGTTTTAGCTCAGCAGAAATGCTGACCCCTGAATGCCAAGAAGGAAGGCCTGGTTGGACTGGATGACCAGTTTGCTATGATGAGCCAGGAAACTAGGTCACATCTACATTAGGCAAGTGTTCTGCACTATGGACATTGTAATATCCCTTGTCATTGTGGCTTGAGAAAATATTAATTTTTGCTTTTTTATTAAAAAAAAGTAGATGTAGGTTTTTTTAGCTTACAAACACTTATTGGGTACCCACAGAGAGTTAAATGAATATTTCATGACATGTATTTTGCCAATAGGATAGACTCCAGTTCAGAGAACCACCTGCTTATATTGAAATCTTTCATTTGCTTTAAATTGCATACATAATTTAGACTGACTGTAACACCTCCTAGAGGTTTAAAAATGAATCCATTTCTTCTCACTGGGCAGAAATAAGTAGACTCTCTGTAACTGTAAAGAATGTGAGCCATTTCAGTAGATCTTGTGTTCTCACCACACACAAAAGGAATATAGTAACTGTGTGAGGTGATGGATATGTTAATTAGCTTGATTCTGTTGATTATTTCACAGTGCATAATATATCAAAACATTAAGTTGTATACCTTGAATATATAATTTTTATTTGTCAATTATACCTGAATAAAGCTAAAAATATATGACCCATTTCAGAAAAGTGGTTATTTTTTTTAAATTCCTACTTATACATCAAAACAATGTAGCTATCCAATACAAATGCAAAGTCCTTACAAATATTGTTTAAAAATTCATGAGTCTAGTGTTTAATATATTTAGAACAAAGCTAGAAAATTTTCACAGAAGACATAAAACAAATGTCCTGTTATTATTGCTACTCTGCTTTTTCCGGTGTTTCATATCAGCTGAGTAAACAATCAATACAAAATAGTAAAGAGGTGCCACTGAGCAGATAATGGACTTGAATTAGATAAACTTGGCCTGGGTAGACTGAATACACCATTGGGGCATATTATTCTCACTTATGGTTTAATCTGATAGCTATCAACTTGAAGTTGATAGCTTTAAAATGTTGGATGAAAAGGAGAAAGCAACTGTCATTGTAAGGAGGACAAACAGAGATGAGAGAATTAGTGTAACCAGCACAGAAAATGTACATTTCTTGTATCTTCCGAAGTGTTGGAAAAAAAAGAATTCCTTCCACTTTGGTCAGTGAGGGGGAGCTCTTTTGTAAACCTTCTAAAATCTTAATTATGTTTCTAAATTTAATTTTTACATTATTTTTTGAATTTAGAAACAAAATAGTTTTAAATGACTGGTTCTCATAAAAATAGAATTTCTATTCAAAGTAAACATGGCTTATCTGGGCCATGATTATTAATTTACTAACTAGATGTATATACATGTTTATTTTGGGTTTCATTGGCATCTTCGTTCAACTTAAGGGAAAGCAAGTAAGCACAGAGAGACAGAATGAGGTAGTACTGAGTATAAATCAGAAGATCTGGGTTTCTGACCCAGTTTTTTACCTCCTGAGTAGTTGTGTGACCATAGGCAAGTCTCTGTGCCTTAATTTCTCACAGTGTAAAATATGGATAATAACACCTACTTTCTCTGTGCCAGAAAGTTACCTTGATGCATAAATGAGAACTTGGATGGGATAAATATGTGCAAATAGCAGACTGATATGCATAAGCATTACCATTAAATTATTGTAAACAAAAAATTCTCTTAAAATATTTATGATGTTACTGCTATATGTAGGGCAATATTCTAGGTTTTCATAAAGGTTTAAAAATAAATAATATGTAGTTTCTATAGTCCATTCCAGAGCTTATAGTAACACAGGGTCAGCAAATGTTTTCTATGAGGAGCCAGTTAGGCAATGTATTAGGCTTTGTGGACCAGACTGTCTCACTCAACTCTGCTATTGAAGCACAAAAGCAGCCATAGACAAAATGCAAAATAATGAGCACATATGTTTACAATAAAACTTTACTTACTAAAATATGCAAAGTACAAGATTTAGTCCACATGCTGCAGTTTGCCCACCCTGCCTCTAATCAGAGAGATAATATGCAATTAAAGCTATAATATGAGATCAGAGCACTCAATATCACAAACAAAATAGATGAAGAATGAATGACATCCAGCTAAGGCAAGAGAGTCTTCTAGGACATTGTAGATTTGAATTAGCCCTTCAAGGATATGATCATGTTTGGACTTGTAGAGGTGAAGAAAGATATCTCCAGAAGAAAAGATAGCCCAAGAAAAGGTACAAAAGTGGAAACATGGAGAAGATATTTGAGAAAGAGCAAGCAATGCATTTGGCAGATCTGTAGGGGTAGAGTTAGAAGCAAGAATGCACTGGAGTGGGTGTAAGACAGGAAAACCATATATAGTCAGTTAAACATAAGCTATACTATTTCTGACTTCAACCCACCCCCTTAATGAAGACTAAGCTGTAGTTGTTAGGAAAGCCATTACTTTTATTTTTGGTTGGTTAGAAAACTCTTACATGTTTGTATGTTGCAGAATCATTTTAGATATTTCTAAGGATGTTCTGCAACTTGTAATCTTCTCCAGGGGTGGTTTGTTTACCTTCATGCTGCTTCACACATTATTCATCAATCCATGAAGAATTGCACGTAGGTTGGCGAATCCGAGGATAGAACCATGAGGAGGTGTGTCTGATTCAGAGCAGGAACTAACTTTCTAGAGCTACACTGTCCAACACAGCCAGCCACTAGCCTCACGTGACTATTTAAATTTAAATTAAATCAAAATTTCAGTGATTCAGTCACACTAGCCACATTTCAATTATTCAATAGCCACTGTGTCTAGTGGCCACAATGCCGAACAATGCAGATAATAGAACGTTTTCGTTATCACAGAAAGTTCTATTGGACCATGCTGCTTTTAGGAGATGAGAAACCAAGCAACCTTGAAGAACTGGTTTAGACTCCCAGGGCTGGAGGTTTGAATGACAGTTAAGACATTTAGTAACTGTCAGTTCATTAGCAAATACTTTACTCTCTATGTGTTTTGACATCTGTAATATGGAGAAATAATTGTGCTTATTTTGCAGGTGGTTATGAAGACAAAATAGTGGATTGTTCTTTGGAAGCTGTAAAATGCTACATAAATATAAGACATTATTGTCATTTCAGTAATATCATCTCTGTGCTTTCTGGCAATTCCCATTATTTCTTTGCTTGTTTCTATATCATTTGCAAATAGAGATAGTTTTACTTCTTTCTTTACAATCTGAATGCTTTTTATTTCATTTTCTTGCCTAATTGCCCTCCAGTACAATGTTGAATTCATCTTTTTTCTCATCTTAGGTGGAAAGCTTTCGGTCTTTCACCATTATGTTAGCTGTGGGTTATTTGTAAAGATCCCTTACCAGGTTGAGGAAGTTCCCTTTTTTTCTAAGTCTGTTGAGTTGTTCTTGTTGTTTTTTAATCATAAAGGTATACTGATCCTTTCTCCTTTCTGTTCATTTAATTCATTTATCAACTTTTCTTACCTCTTAATTTACTTTTTGTTCTCTTAGCTCCTTGTGGTACTAGAAACCAGCTATGTGACTAGTTCTACCTACCATTCCCTAAAGAATCTTCTTTCCCTGCAAACCAGGAAGTCCAGACAATAGTATATAGATGGATTAGGCAAATCCATGGCATCTATGGTAAGGCTATTGCTAAAGAATCAGTGCAGAATTTGTGTCTTACTGTAGTAGAAAACATGCTGTATCTTGGGAGAACTATATAACATTAGTGTTTATAACTTATTGTTTTGTCAAGAAAAAATGTAGTTTATTGATTGATATAGTAGCCTGTGATAGGGGAGAAAAGGACAAAAGAGGAAGATAAAAGAAGAGAAAATGAAGAATGGGAGAGGAAGGGACACTAAGTTGTGAAAACTACATGAACAAGACACAGAAGTGGAAATGATGATGGGAAATTCAAGAACTAGTGAGTGATGAAACCAAGCTGATGTATATGAGCTCAGTTGTTTTGGCACCATATAGTATGTGAATCCTAGAGGTCTTCTCATAATGTTTCCATCTCTGGACAGATCAACCAAACCCAGCTCTGAAATCTCGTTTATAGTGGTCTCTGGTTCAGAGGAGTCATTAAGCAGTGTCTTGGATTCTAAGGAAATATATCTCAATAGAACTAAAAAAAATAACTCTACTTCTTTACAGTCATAAGTTTAGCAATGTAATCCATTGTTTCAGAGGCCTTTCTTTCTCCAGGAAAGATAAACAAGTTTTATTGTACCTTTCCTCTATTATATCTCCAACCTTCCATTATGTTCCATATATTAATCTGAGGAGTCATCAATCAAGTCCTTTGAATCCATGTCAAGAACAGATTTATGGCCTCCCAAAGATCTCACCACTGTGGGGTATGTGGTAAGCATCACCTCCAAGGCCCTTATGTATTATATTCCTCTCTGTACAGCTCAGTTTCAAAGTTACCTTGTTTTAGCTACAGTGCCAGTCAGCTGACTCATGTTTAGTTTACTTGACCACAGGCTATTTTCTCAAACTCCAGTAATATCATTTGTATCTTAACTCCTGTATCAGTGAAGGGCTAGGATCATCTTCTTTATTGCCCATCTGCCCTTCCGGAGACATTTACCATTTTACGGCTCCGTCTGCCTCCTGGGTATCCAGCTACAATGACCATATCAGTACGTGAACCTGGCATAGACCAATTTCTGAGGTTATTAGTTTTTCCTTCCTTTACCATTTGACCCAGGCTGGGCCATGTTTGTATCCACACAATTCTCCAGCTTGTCAGAATTATTTCAACTGTTTCTCTTCAGCTGTCAGTCACATCCCCCAACTTGGCATTATTAAGAAAATATGAACATGAGTATATTCTTTAAGCCCATTATGTAAATCACAAAGCATCATGGTGTACTGAGAACTAACCCTTATTGAACTGATTTTTTTTTTGAAAGAAAGAAAAAGGGAGAAAAGGAGAAAGAAGAAAGAGCAAAAGAAAGAAAAAAAAAGAATGAAAGAGAGAAAGAAAGAGGAAGGGAAAGAGGGAGAGAGAACAGGATTCTTGTTTTATTGCCCAGGCTAGAATGCAGTCTAAAAATGGGTATTAAAATTATTCGCATGGAACTGATTTAATGTAAACCATGTATTAGTAGTTCTTAGAAAATGATCCTCAAATCAGACATATTATATAACCTTTTTAAATTTTAGTTTTCTTCACAAGCATATAATGTGCTTATTAAAAACCTTACCAGAGCCAGGTCTCATTTTTTCACCTATGCCATGAATGGAAAGGGGTCATCTGCTCACATACCCTCTACACCTTCATCCAGAAGACGCCAGCCCCAGATTTGGCAGCACAGT
This sequence comes from Cheracebus regulus, assembly GCA_963574635.1. Taxonomy (NCBI): domain Eukaryota; kingdom Metazoa; phylum Chordata; class Mammalia; order Primates; family Pitheciidae; genus Cheracebus; species Cheracebus regulus. The sequence continues at coordinate 7,975 of CAUYQU010086536.1, forward strand.
TACTGGTTTTCAACCACACCTCAGTGTATTGCTGATAATAGACAGCAACAAGTAACAGCGAACAGGAGCTACTTAAAGTCTATCCTCTGATCTTTCTGCTCAAATAAGAGAGAAGACAACTCCTATCTGTGAAGGGCCAATCTGCTATTCCTATAACTCATGACATTCATCATTCTGCTCTAAATTAACTGTTTTTTATGGCATTTAAATTTTACAATGACAAGTGAATCCTACCTGGCCTAATTTTTACAAGTTCTTATCTTTAATGCTACATTCAGTTGTTTTATGGGTCTGGAAGCTCACTTCTGCAAGCTGAAACATTTGACTAGGTCTGACTTGAGAGATAGGATATAGGCATCCCTGTCTACCGGGTGACTGTTTTACAGAGAGTTAAACCAGGTATTGTGGGAAGCAAGCAAGCAAGAAAGCAAAAGATAGTATTTTTCCTTCAGAGATTTTTGTGCTTTGAAGAGGAAGGAGCAAAAGAAAAAATGTCTATGGATGCAGAAAACAGAAATATATACATACTGGAGTGTGTGTGTGTGTGTTTAAGGAATTCGTGAGAGAGAGAGAGCTGTGTCTGGAGAGCTGCTGAAAATATACAGCATCAAGTATTCTGTGATTTTTATTGAGTATAAGCTTCAGTGGAGGTAATAACTGTACAAGTACCACAGCCCATGGCAAAGAAGTAGGATATAAGGATCTGAAGGTGGAGTTGTGATGATTAAAGTACAAATCTTCCTCCATTTCCCAATAAATAACAGTGTAAAACACCATTCTAGACATTAACGGGCAAATAAATTAGCTTGATGAGGACTCTGTGGTTGGACCCACAGATATATAAAGAAGAAGAAGAGTGGGCGAATTTTCTTTGCTGCCAACATTATGCTTGGATTTTGAAAAAAAAGAAAAAGAAAAATTCTTGACAATTTTTTAAATTCTAAAAGTGTGGTCAGACAAAGGGATTGATCTTTATGTATACTAACTTTGGCAAGATTGTTGTCTCCAAGTTCAGGAATTTTAACAATACATGCTACCCTCCCCTACCCCATCCTATATTATAGTTCATTTCATAGTAAATTTAAAAAGCTTAGTTTCCAGGTCTATTTGCCCATCTCTCCAGTCTGAAAGCAGCAAGAAGGGAACACACTGTCCCTCATCTCAGTTAATTCCTATTTATTTCTCAGGTTTCACTTATCAATAATTCTTTTATGATCATTTCATGTTCCCCTCATTAGATCGCATTGCCTCATTGGATGCTCTCATATCAACCTGTACTTGTTTCATTTTTCTATTTACCAAAGCTTGTTATTGTATATTTTTGTAATTACTTATTTTATGTCTGTTTTGCTCCTTTAATTCTAAAATAATCCTATGGGGTGGATATTTTTCCATTTAAAATCTACATTTCCTAGTCTCCTGTACATTTATAGCTGGCCATGTGACATAATTCTGGCTGACCATTAAGATGTAGGTAAAATATATACAGTGAAGCTTCAAGGGACATTCTTTAAAATGGCAGAAGATACAGCTGACTTGGGTGTCTTTTGCCTATCATCCTGTTTCTGTTCCTGCTTTGGGCAGAGTCATAATACTGGAAGAGAAGAAGCAACCACTTTGTAACCCTGAGGCAGCAGGCATGAGATGACAGCCCCACACTATGCTGAGGCTGAGTAGGAAGAGAGATGTGAAATATACTCCCCAGTGACATCACAGAGCCACCATACTCGTTGGGGCTTTATTTTCACACAAGGAAAATAATCACTGTGCTGATTTTCATTATTGTTTTCTTTTTAGAGTTTCTCTTATTTGCAGTGGCACAGAAAGATAAGCAAAGAAGGAATGATAGGAAAACTGATTTACCTAGAGAAGAGGGTTGCAGTCCATTAGATTCTATAACCTGGCTTTGGACAGTGATGCAGGGAAAATTACACACCTTCCTGGGAAGTCATGATTGGAGAATAAGTGAAGAGAAGAAAGTTGAGAGTGAAGCCAAGACACCACTAGAGAGAAATGAGAGAGTTGCTCATTTAATGAGTTAAGTCAAAGGAAATGGAAGGAAAATTGTGAGGTCTGTGGGCTATCTAATGCTCCCGTTATAAAGTGTGGTTGAGTTGGAGGAGAGAGGCTCAATGCAGTTAGCGTACTTATTATGTGCATTAAGCAGATGAGAGTGCATTAAATGTGGAGTGAATTGATTTTATACAACTATCCTCAGCTATCTTTTTTAAAAAATAATGACTAATGCATCCCTGCAAATGTGTTTCTCCGGAAAAGCTTTTGGGGAAGGGAGATGATTTACCCTAATCCTTTTTATCTATGTTATAGAATATTTACTGTGCTTATTTGACCTTGAGAGTTATACCTCTGGTCATTAGGCAAAGGAAGGTTAGCTAAGGAAAAAAAAAATACGTTGAGCACTATCCTTATAAAATCAACTCTTTAGGTTACAATAATTTCTCCGTACTTAAATATATAGAGTACATTGCCAACAAATGGAAATCTCTGCTTTTGGAAGGTGAGGTACATAGGCCAAAGTACAGCTAAGTTAAGGAGCACCTCTCTCACTCCTCTCCCTGATCCTATTCCTTCCTCCGGAGAGATTTTCCCAAATAACTCCAACTATGGGCCTCAGCCTGTCCACACAGGGGAAAAGCCCACCTTTCCCGTGAATCAAGCCAAAGTCTCTTATTGGAAGCAAACTTTGGCCTTCCTTCCCTAGAGCTTGCATCTGACCTGAGCTTTATACTGCTCCTCTCTTTCCCCATTGACTAGGCTGTTGTGAGGCTTAGAATAGGTTTGCCCCATATACGGCTACTATTTATATCTTCCTGCTTCTTGCTGATTGACCTAGCTTTGTGCTCTTTACTTGCCCTGATCTTGGATAGTTTCTGTACACTTCCTTACTGGTTTGTCTTGTGGATTCTGATCCATTTCCTGCTCTCACTTCTAGTACCTTCTCAAGCAATGACTACTAACACTCTGCCTCTGCTTCCTTGGTTCTTTGGCTGGGCCCTTGCAACTGATTGAATTCTTTTGCAGGGCTGAATGCAGAGAAGCAGGAGACAGGACTGTTCAGCAGGAAATTTATATGAGTATGTGACATGCACATATTCCAGCCACAAAATAGAAGCTAGACTTTCTGCTCATGGCTGTGTTTACAGCATCCTCTCTCAGGAAATCAGGAACTGTTTATTCCCTGGAATCTGATTTTATGACTAAGCTCAATTTCAGATGTCCACATTTTGAGTACTTAACAATCAATTCTTTTTTTAAAACACTGTTATCTCAAAGGGACATCAAACAAGCTCTTTTATGAATACTATCATAAAAGAGCTTGTTCAGGCCCAATAAATGGTCAGTGAAGGGTCAAGAGTATATTGTCCAAAAATAAGGGAGAGACTTATGATACAAAACTATTAATTTCTATTTTTTGCAATTTCTCCTATTGTCAATGCTTTTATTGTCCCTAGGGAATAGTAACTAAGAATTATGTGGTTTTCTGTTGATAGTTCAAATTCAAATCTTAGGGTCCTTATTCTCTCTCAAAGGATGAACTATATGATGCTCTATATGGGAGGATTAACAGTATACATTCACAGAATCTTGATTCTGTAGGCTGAAAGAAGCTCAAGGGTTATTTTCAACATTTAACCCAGGTTCTAGCTTGGTAACTGGAACATGATATGTATTTTAGAAGTATTTATTGAATTGAGTCCTAGCTATACTGATAGCTGAGTGACATTGTCCTAGTCTTTTCATTTCCATTGAATAGATAAGAAACATGAATCTCAATATCACCTCTTCCAGAAGGAGTTTTGTAACTAAGATAATGAGTGTGTTTTTCTATATAAATTAAAAGCACCATACAAATTATACCACTTTGCATTAGTTTTTTAGGGCTGCTGTAATAAAGAACCACAAACTATGGTGGAAAAAAAAACCAACCAGGAACTTAATCTCTCACAGTTCTGGAGGCTAGAAGTTTAAGATAAAGTTGTTGGCAAGGTCATGCTCTCTCTGAAGAATCGAGGGAAAAATCTGTGTCATGTCTTTCTCTTAGCTTCTGTGTTTATCAGCTATCCCTGGTGTTCCTTGGGTTGCAGTCACATTAACTCCAAACTCTGCCTCCTTGTTCACAGGGTATTCTTCCCTCTATGTGTGTCTGTCTCTCTATATAGATTTCCCATCTTTTTTTTTTAATGGACTTTCACTCTTTCACCCAAGTTGGAGTGCAGTGATGTGATCTCAGCTCACTACAGCCTCCACCCCTAGGGTTCAAGAGATTCTCCTGCCTCAACCTCCCAAGTAGCTGGGACTATAGGTGCCTGTGACCATGACCAGGTAATGTTTGTATTGTTAGTAGAGATGAGCTTTCACCATGTTGGCCAGGCTGGTCTCGAACTCCTGATCTCAGGTGATCCACATGCCTTGGCCTCTCAAGTGCTAGGATTACTGGCATAAGCCACTGTGCCCTGCCCAGATTTCCCCTTCTTATAAATAGACCAGTCATTTTGGATTAGAGCCCACCCTAATGACTCATCTGAACTTGATTACATCTGCAAAGACCCTATTTCCAAATAATGTCACAATCACAAGTACCACAGGTTAGGACTTCAACATATCTTTTTGGGAGATGCAATTCAACTCCTAACACAGGCCAATCTTTTACACAAAGTCCTTTGGCCAGACATGTTTTGGAATTCAGAGGTTTTCAGATGGTAGAAAGGTGGAACAGTGCATATACCATCTATTTTGTATTACTCCCAGCACATTCTAGAGCAGCACCATGTGTTCAAACACTATATTATTTTCACAGAAAACACAATTATGTTATCACTAAGTGAGGTAAAGGCATCTGATATGACTTCATCCATTCAGAACCCACTTTGCTGCCTAATGAGTTTCAACTTTTTGTTTAGAGATGTTTTCTTGGATATCAGAAGAGCAGATAATGAGTTTGGGGCCAATATCACATTCTGACTTGGATACCATTCCTCTGAAAATCTTTGTCTCATAATATCTTTCTTCCTTATTCCCATTGTCATTATCCTAGTTCTGGTCCTCATTAATTCACAGCTAAGCCACCATTACCAGGTTCCTAATTGTCTCCTGCTTTGACACGTTCATAACTTTCTAACCAGTCTCTCTCTCCCTCTCCTCTCTTCAGTCCTGTTTACAGTCTGCTACTAGATTAATCTTTCTCTTGCACAGCTCTGACTAAGCCATTCCCCTGGTTAGTATCTTCTATCACTCCCTGTAAAGAAGAGTCTTGCAAAAATAAATGCCAAACTCCTCAAAAGAGCTTTCGTACCTCTACAATCTGGGACCTCTTATTCCTTGCAGGATCCCTGGGTAAGAACTCAACTGAACTGCTCACTTTTTTTATAAATCACTCGCCCCATAATGTCCTCCCTGTAGGTGTGCCTTTCCTCTCTACTTTGAAGATATGGACCCCAAGCCATGACTTCTAAATATCCAAGTTCTACCCATCTATCAAGGCCACGTTCAAATGATACCTACAGGAAGCTGCCTTTGGTCCTTTCAGTGGGACACAACCTTATTTCCTCCCCTTACCCCGTAATAATGTTGACAATAACATTTTTAAGCACTCACTATGTCAGGAATGTTCACAGTGCTTTACATGTATTAATTAGTTTAATCCTCACAACGATCTGTGAGGTAAATCCTGTTTGCAGCCTTGTTTTGTGTATGTAGAAACTGAGGTTCAGAGAAAATAAGTAACTTTCCCAAAGTCACAGAGTTGTTAGTGGCAGATCTGGAATTTAAACATGTGGCCTCTAGCTCCAAAGCTTATATGTTTAACCATTGGATCCTTTATTGTACTCTTATTGTACCATTTATCACTCCCTCTTGGGTTATGAATGTCACATCCATCTCCCTATCTTGGTGCTAGCTCTTTAATTTAAAAAGTTATCTGGATTTTTATATTTGTATCCCCCATAACCTTCAGCATAGTACTTTGCACATAGCAGGAATTTATTTACTGTTTAAGGTGATGCAACCTACAGTAATACATGGATTAACCCTGCAATCTTAATGGCTTAACACAGTGAAGTTTATTTCTTGTTCACACAACCAGTCCGTGTAGGTGTTTCTGGTTGGGTGGCTCTTCTCCCAGGGAAAACCTAAGAGCCTGGTTTTCATTCACCTCTCTGTTGTTTTCATCACCTGACTTCCAGGACTGCCCTAGAGTTGTCTTTCTTCCTGCCAGCTGGAGAATGGATAGTGTATGAAGAACTGCGAATGGGAGGTTTTCATGAGCCAGGCCTGGAAATGGGGCACATTACTCCATTGGCCAGAGCTCAGCCCCCTAGTCACATGGAACTGCAAGGGAGGCTGAGAGATGTAGTTGAGTTACGTATGTATGTGTCCAGGAAGATAATGAAATAGCATGAGAACAAATAAATATTGAGTGAATGCATGCCATAGAGACCCGCACAGTATTCATCCATTGTAGAGTTTTAATTAATTAATCAATCCCCATTGAGTAGGGTCTTCCTACCATTCAAACAAAATACTGCAAACCAAATCATCATGCAGACCATGATTCTCCTCCTTGTCCTCAGCATATTGGGAAGATTTTTGTCTAAAGTCTTGGTAAAATCTGGTTATAATACCCTATTTCTATTATTTCCCCCACAAACATGTATGTTAATCAGCTTTCAAATCTGTATTGAAATAAAATGGTTTTACAGAGGCCTGTCCTAGTGAGCTGTGCCATTCAAGAATCCTTTGATCTCATCTGTCTTCTCATAGTGGACTATAAGGGATTATTTGTCCATTAATTTTAAAACTCCATGCAGGTAGCTATACCCAAGAGTCAATGCATCAGTTTATTTAAAATCAAATTGCCCTGGAGTGGAGAGGTATTTGGCTGAATCTGGTGTTTTCTAGCCTCAAACCTGTACAAAAAATAACTGAAAGTAATAACATATTTACCTTTTTAACATACTTCTTTTTCTTTCTCAAATGAGAAGTGTTAGTACAGTGTTCAAGTGATTTGTAAAAACACTTCTGTACTTTCTTCTCTCTACATCCTGTAAGGTTGTGAATTTAAGGGTACTGAATAGTTCTCTTTAAAAAATTATCTATTATTGGTTTACATGGCTGACAAATATAATCAATTTGATAATTATATTCATAAAATACTAACAAAATATTCATTTTAGGCTTAAATAATATTTAAAGGAACAAGTTTCAAATATGAAGTAAACATAGCAGTAATTTAAAAAATTATTATTCCAGCTCTATTCAGTTCTTCATGACCTATGCAAGTATAGATTCTATTAGGAAAAGCCTCCCTTGTCTACTTTTTATCTGCTCCCAAATGTGTTTTTTAAAAATCCATTGGCCCTTGGGAAGGTTATTTTCTCGATACTTAAGATACCCATCTAGTGTTAAATTTTGACCTTGGAAATGTATGCATAGGTAGTTCCTGGGATATTACTAGATTACTAGTCAGAAGAAGTCCCATTTTCACATCAAGCATATAGGCAGATATTTTCCTTGGAGCATTTTGGAGCCTCAAGTCTTTTGAGCTTATCAACTTGCTGGTGACATGTTGGACTGTGTCCCAGAACAACACCATGTTGTTGGGTAAGACCTTCAGCATAGCTGAAACAGCACAGAGTGAGGGCTGGAAGACTTGGATGACAGCCTCTGCTCTGGTGCTAAGCTGTGCACTGCTGTGTCATCATGGGCAAGTAAGACTTTGTCTGGGCCTCAGTTTCTTCTTCCGTGCACATCAAAAGTTTGGATTATAAAATACCCAGGATTCCCTCCCATAGATCATGAGCTCTCAGAGAGCCAGAAATGTGTTATTCCCTTGCGTCACCAGAACTTGGTAGGATGCCTAATTAATAGTTGGTGCAATATATACATTTAAATGAAAAACAAAATTCAATGGCCCAATACATGTAAAGCACTTTAGAAAGTGTCTGGTATAGTATAAGCAATGTGTAATTTTATGCTAGCATTTTAACTAAAAAGCCATCTGCATTTGTAAGAACTGCTGACAGCATGCACACCTTCAGCCCATGTGCTAGCACAGGAAAGTCGCTGAGTTCACTCTTCCTTGAGAATTATGCCCACCCTTTCCTTGCTAAAAGACACACATCAGAGATTTTCAGTATTAGGATTTCTCTCAGAAATGGTCATGAAGATAAAATACTTCTCTTCTCTTGCACTTGCACTTATCTTCTCCCTTGCCAGGAGCAGCTCCTAGGACATTCTATGTTAAATCAGCATGAAGCTGGGCTGTGACATGATGGACCCAGCCTTCTCAGTCATGCTCAAGACATCACCAGCATCATTATGTCTCTGAAAGCCCAGACCTATGTATCTCTATGCTCATCTTTCTTAGGATGCAGGCTCTCCCCTGTGCTGATGCCTCTAATCACAGAATCCTTCACAGTGTCTCCCAACTCAAGCAGAGTGGGGAACCAGCAATGTATTTCTTCTTCTACCACCAATTTAGTCTTGGCTTTCAATAGGGTATTCAGCTCAAACTTCTTATAAGAACAAATCAGAGTCAAGAAGGAGCCCTGGGGATTTGTATGCAGCTGTCTAGATCACTCTGTCTCACATCCTCCAATCCTCCCTCTTTCCCCCCACCACACTCAGCCTTGCTGCTGCTATCATTGTGACTTGAAACCATCAGTACAAATCTCATCTTGTCGTTTATCCCAGTTTGCACCATGCGATAGACTGAATGTTTGTGTTAAACTGAAATTCAGATGTTGAATTCCTAACTCTCAAGGTTATGGAATTAAGAATTGTGTCCTTTGTGAGGTGACCATGTCGTAAATTTGGAGCTCTTGTGAATGGGATTAGTGTCCTTATAAAAGAGAACCCAGAAAGCTCCCTCATCCCTTCCACTATGTGAGGTTACAGTGAAAAGATGGCCAACCAGGAATCAGAAAACAGACATTCACCAGACCTGCATGTGCCAATGCCTTGATAGTATACTTCTTAGTCTCCAGAACTTTGAGAAATAAATTTCTATTGTTTATAGGCCACCCAGTCTATGGTGTTCTCTTATGACAGCCGGAACAGACTAAGACACACCAGGAGACCCAAGAAGTTCAGACTCTTCAGTCATCCCTCATCTCCTGGACTCAAATTCCCATACATGGCACATGGCATCTTATCGATGAGTTTCTTCCTGCTCACTGACTTTTAATTTCCAACCCTTCCCCATAGTGCTCATCTGTTTTATTTTTCTAAATTACCACTGCTTGTAATTTCTTTGATTATTTACCATCTGTCTCCTACCACTAGAATGTAACTTTCATGAAGTCATGGACTTTTTCCTATTTACTGATGGTTTCTCCATGCAAAGAACAGTACCTGGCACTTAGTAGGAACTTGAAAGACAATGATTGGATGACTCTTTGCCAGTAACGGACACAGGGCACTAGGAGAAAAGTTCTCAGGTCTTTATGCTCTCTCATCCACCTGCAGGAACTCTGCTCCGTTTTTTTAAAGCAACACTCCCTTTAAGTTTCTGCTCAGGGTCTTTAAGCTTAGTTTGCCTTTCCCATGTTAGTCATAACTACAATGATCATCTTCTTTAGGCTCCTGCCTCAGCCTGCCTTTTGTTAGTTAAGCAGTTGCTAAAGAGATGCCCATTTGCCTTGTTCCTTCAATCTCTTATGGGGGAAGAGCAGTGGTGAAGAAGGTAGGGCTGGGAGACTCCTTTTTTTCTAAAGTCAGGTAACTACAATCGAGCCATAAAGCTTCTGAAGTTCTTTATACTTCTCCTTTGTACTAATTCAGGTGGATCTGAACACCATTTGGCAGTATTCCCTACCATTTTCTTTCCCCTTCCATTTCTATTTCTTTTACCTATAATCTGTACTCTAGCTAAGCTCTGAAAGATTGTCTTTTTTTAGTTCTCACTGTGAAGTTTGAATTACAGCTATCATTTGTTCATTGCCTGTAATACATTTGTGATATGTACATATGTGTGTGTGCATTTATGAATGCATCATGCATACACACACACACACACACACACACATGCATACATACTCATGCATGTGCACACCCACATATTCAGGCACTTATACACAATTTTACAGATGAGAAAACTGAAGTTAAGAAGCAAAATAACTACTTCAACATCACTCAGAGGGTGAAGTTAAATTTATTTTTAGTCCATTTTAACCTACTCCATTCTTGAAAAAGTTGCCAAATCTTGTTAACTTTTGTTAATTTAAAACTTTCACCATGACACCTTTTAAACATATAGACAGAAAGAGAGAATAATATTAAGAAAACCCATGTATTATCCTATACTAGTTGTCATATTTTAGAAAGGAATGACACCTTACAGAGAAGTAGCTCTTTTATACTTCTTCCTGATTACATTTCCCTTACCTCCACCCCAGAGGTAACATTTTCATGATTTTGAAAAATAATTCATATGCTTGCTTTTACAATATTTCTATATGCAAATGGATTTATACCAATATGTACTTAGTTTTAGCTTTTTAAGCTTTTAAATAATATCTGTTTTGCAGCAGTTGCTTTTGTTAACATTATGTTTTTAAGTTTTTTCCATGTTAATGGGAGTGACTTCCTTTTGCATTCATTTTAATTCCTCACAGCATCCCATTGTATGAATATACCACAATTTATTTATCTGGTCTCTTGCCAATATAGAGTCTTTTTCCACATTTTGTTTTAAAAAACAATAATGTCACTGTCTGCATCTTGTTCTGCCTCTCTGCAACATTTGCCATAATTGATCATCTTTTATTCTACAATTTTTTCTCTTGGTTCTATAACCTCAAGAGTCTTGGTTTTTCTCCTTCTCCTCTGGTCACTTCTTGGTTTTTATTTCCTTCATCCTTCTATGTAACCTAAAAATGTTGAAATTCCCCATTTTTGGTCTTGAATTCTTTTCCCTCATCTCTCTTCCCATTTTTTTTTCCTGGAAGATCTCATTTATTTCTGTGACTTTAAATACAGGTTGATACTCTTCAAACTGGTGTCTCCTGTCCATTCCACCCCTCTAAGCTCCATACTCATAAATCATGACAATTGCCTACTTGATTCCTCCTCTTAGGTATCTCAGAGGGCATTCAAGGTCAAACTTAAGACATCTAAAAAAAAAAAAAAAAAGGAACTCCTGATTTTTCTGTTTAAACCTGTAATAAAGAGCTTCTAAAATGGCCCTCAACAACCTGACCTCCTAGTATTCACATTTTGTCACATCTTTGTATAATCTCCTTTGTGTATAGACTGGATCTATTGATTTGCTTCTAATGAATCTATAGCAAAAGCAATGGGATGCTACTTCCAAGATTAGTTTACAAAATGCTAACTTCCATCTTGTTTGCATTCTCTATGGCTTTCCTTACTTTTTCACTCTGATGCAGCCATTTGTCATGTTCTGAACTGCCTGATGGAGAGACCTACATACCAAGGAACTGAGAACAGCCTTGGACCAACAACCATTTGATTGTTAAAGGACTGGACTCTGCCAACAATTACAGGAGTGTGAACTTGGAAGTGGTTCCTGTCACAGTTTTAAGCCTGTTGACTGTAGCCACTGCTGACACCTCAATTGCACTCTTGTGAGATACCCTGAGCCAGAGAGGGTGCAACTAAACTATATTGGGGTGCCTGACCCACAGAAATGATGAGATAATAAATGTTTGTTATTTTAAGCTGCTAAGTTTGGGGGTGATTTAACTAATACAAATCTTAATTATCTCTCAGTGGTCTCCATATCAATAAATAATCCACCTGGCTATTTAGGTTATAAAGTCTTCCTTCACTCATACCTCTTTTCCATCCTCCACAGCAACCCATTTGCTAGTCCTTTAGCTTCGATCTCCATTGGCCTATGGTAGGCCAAGCCACCATCATCTCTTGCCTTGAGAGAGAAATAAGAGGTCTTTAGACAGAATCCTTAGGGAATGTTAAAGTTGTTTTATCCTCCTGTCCTTTTTTTCTTATCAATTTGTTTATTCACCAATTTAATCCATTTTTATGTATCACTGAGGTCCTTTTTTAAGTACTAGGGGTGGAGATAAAAACTTAACATAGTTCCTGAATCATGGATTTTACAATAAGATAAGGAAGATATAAATTAATTTAATTAACCAAGAAATGTGAAAATTATCTGAAAAGAAGAGAATTGGTTCTATGAGAATAAGATTATATTATTTCATATTGCTGCCCAATATACTAATGATTTCTTAAGGAAACGAAAGTGACTGTCTTTTTTGATCCCAATTTGTTTGTTTAAGGCAGAATTTTGAAGCACTGTGCAGGAAGTGGTGGTTGATAAAGCTATGCATATGCCATTGTATTCTATCCTCTAGTTATTCTCTTTCCTTCCTTAATTACCCTCCCCATATATGAATCACTATGAGTGAAGTCTTAAATACCAGCAACTGTTTCTAGGTGTTCTTCTCTCCTTCACCATCAGTGAGTTTGGGCAAATTGTCAAGATGGCATTATACCTAAGGAGGGGAAAAACCCATTCATTAGTTTTTTTCTTGGAATATATAATGGATGATATATATATATATATATATAAATCATAAATCATGGCTTAATACAAGCATGTAATGGTGTAGGATTTCTCTTTAATTGATCTGTTCATGTTTTTGGAATCGTAAAATCTCTTGAGATCGAAATGGTGACTTTTACTGATTATTGTGTTCACTCTCCCAGGTAGTATGGGAATTTTCTCTATAGCCTTCATAACTGGTGATTTTCCAATTTTCTGCATAATCACTTCTAGTAATTGTCAACTCATTGTCTCACAAAGCAGTCTATTTGACTGTTAGAAAGATGAAATTGTTGTAACTTCTTATATCAATTAGAACTCTGCTTCCTGTTGACTTACGTCTGTTTCAACCTGTTTACTTGTAAAACAGTTATCTAATCTAGGGCCCATTGTTACTCTGAAAATTCGTATCAAAAGGCTTAAACTCCTTATGACTAAGGATTTTTGGATGGCTTATTGCTTTTAGGTCTTCAAAGTTAACTCAGTTTGTTTTCACATCAGTTCAATGTATTCTTTATCTATAGCAAGAGACAATCTTCCAATCTTGAATTGTGAGAAACTATCATTTCCTCAACCACATAAATATTTGATGCAATCATGTGATGTGAGTGAGAAATCTGTGTGAGGAAAACTAGAATCAGCCTGAAATAATTTCTTCCTGTTATATCGAGTGTGACAGAGTGATCAGTAATAACTGTTCATAGAAGTCAATGCTCATTCTTCAGCCCTTGCTTTCTGAAAACAAATTTGCTGAGGTAAAAATAAAATAAGCAATAATAGTCCTGATGCAAAAAAATCAAACAGAAATGTTTTCGTCCTTGATTTTTTTAAACTGGACTTCATAATGCAGTTATTGGCATTGAATGAAATATTTTAAACTAAATTGTCTTCTTTTCCTAGTCAAAAGGAGTAGTAAAACTAATATATGGAGTATATTACTTGTATGGATGAAATTACTCCAGTTAAGTGGCCAGTGTAATCTTAAATATAAAGAAATCATTTGCTTATAAACCACTTAAAATAAACCATTTTTCTATTGTCTAGTGTTTAAATAGTGATCGTATCTTTGAAGTTCCTATAAGATGGAAGAAGCAAGTTTAATAAATAAGTCACTAGTCTCCTTCTGTTGCCAACCATTGAATTTTATAACTCAACATAAAGGATGCATTAGTTTTCAATTGCTGCATAACAAATTGCCACAGAATTAGTGGCTTAAAAAAACATGCAGTTTATATGGGTCAGGAGTCCATGTATGGGTTAACTATATTCTCTGCTCAGCATCTTACAAGCTTAAAAGCAAGATATCTGCCAGGCTGAGTCCACTACCAACCTTATGAGGCTTTTAGGAGAATTGAGTCTTTTGTACTTGTAGGACTGAAGTTTCCACTTTTCTTGTTGGTGGCCACCTGCTCTTTTAAAGCCAGCAGGATAATCTCTCTAATCTCTAGGCATTCTTTTGTTGTTGTTAATGTGTGGAGATTTTTTTGGTTTTTTTTTTTTGTTTTTTGAATACACTTTATTTTTTAGAGCAGTCTTAGGTTCACAGCAAGATTGTGAGGAAGGTATAGAGATTTCCCATATACTCCCTAGCCCCACACATGCATAGCCTTCCCCATTATCAGCATCTCACACTGGAGTGGTACATTTGTTACAATTCATGAACCTACATTACTACATCATTATCACCCAAAGACTATGTTTTATATTAGGGTCCATTCTTGGTGTTGTACATTTTATGGGTTAAGACAAATATGTAATAACATGTATCTACCAATATAGTATTATAAAGAGAAGTTTCACTGCTCTAAAAATCCTCTGTGTATTATGTCCTCTGTATTCTACCTATTCATCTCCTAATTCTTCCCAACTCCTGACAACCACAGACCTTTTTACTATCTGCATAGTTTTGACTTCCACAAAGTCATATAATTGGAATCATGCAGTATATAGCCTTTTCAGATTGGCTTCTTTCACTTAGTAATATGTATTTAAGTTTTCTCCATGTCTTTTCATGGCTCAATAGCCCATTGCTTTTTAGTGATCAATAATATTCCATTGCTGAATGTACCACAGTTTATCCATTCATCTACTAAAAGACATCTTAGTTGCATCCAAGTTTTGGCAATTATTAATAAAGCTGCTGTAAACAACCATGTGCAAGTTTTTGTGTGGACATAGGTTCTCAACTTCTTTGGGAAAATACCAATGAGTGTAATTATTTGATTGTATGGTAAGAGTATGTTTAGTTTTGTAAGAAACTGCTAAACTTTCTTCCAAGCGGCTGTACCATTTTGCATTCCCACTAGAAATGAATGGGAGTTCTTGTTGCTACACAACCTTGCTAACATTTGTTGTTGACAAATATTCTGGATTTTGGTCCGTCTAATAGGTGTGTAGTGGCAATTAGTTGTTTAAATTTGCATTTCCCTGATGATATGATGTGGAACATCTTTTCATATGCTTATTTGCCATCTGTATATCTTCTTTGTTGAAGTATCTGTTCTTTTCTTTGGCCCATTTTAAAAATTGGGTTATTTCTTTTATTATTGTTGAGTTTTTGATGTATTTTGGATAGCAGTCCTTTATGGGATATGTTTTTTGCAAATGTTTTCTACCAGTCAGTGGCATGTCTTTTCATTTTCTTGATAGTATCTTTTGAAGAGCATATCTTTTTAATTTTAGTGAAGTCCAGCTTATCAATTCTTTCTTTCATGTATCATGCCATTGGTGCTGTATCTAAAAAGTCATTGTTAAGCCCATATCTTCTAGGGGTTTTATAGTTTTGCATTTTACATTTAGGTCTGTGATCCATTTTGAGTTAATTTTTGTGAAGGATGTAAAGTCTGTGTCTCCATTACTTTTTTTGTTTTTGCATAAACCCTCTTTTAAAGGGATCACCTCTTTAGGTCAGGCTCACTCAGCTGATCTCCGTTTTGATTAAATTAATGTCAACTAATTAGGGGCTTTGATTATATCTACAAAAATCGCTTCATCCCTGCCATTTAATATAACCTAATCATGAGAATGACTTTGCCATCATAAAAACAGGCCATGTTTACACATAAGGGAGGGGATTACACTAGGCATATATATCAAGGGGGTGAGAATCTTGGAGACCTTCCAATTCAACATAACGCATTCTATATACTCACTCTGGTCTTAACATTTCTGAGCCTCACATTTATCATCTATCAAATGAGGAGTATTGTAGATCAAGTGAGAATTGTTACAGACATTAGGACCCCACCCCTAATAGCAACTCTGTCTTTACCTTTATGCTATTGTGGTAAAGCTAAAAACCAGTCTAGCTTACAGAATCTTAAGAAACTTTCGAGACTTCATAGGGCACACTGGTATGCTGGCAGGAGAATGCTGTGTCTTCTAGATCATCTCAAAGCAAAGGGCTTTCTAGAAAAGTTAGTATTCACATGACAACATCTTTTGTAGTTCCCTTCCAGTTCCGCATCATTCCATTAACATAACACCCCACAGTAAAGAGAAAGGAAACTCATAGTCAAGATGTTGGAGCAAACTTGCAAATGAGAAATCCCTAGGTAGACCTGTTGGTACTTGGGGTCCTCTTCTAATTGCATTTTTTTTTGCGGGAGGGGGCGGGTCTCAATGCTGGTCATCAACTTGGAAAACCTCATCTTGAGCTAGTCAGAGAGGAGCTTATTTATTGGCAATTGAAATTTCTGAAAATACAGCATTAGTTGATACAGCAGACAGCAAAAACAGAATATATTCTCTCTGGGACATCTGGGAATGGCAACAAACCACAGGCATCTAACAATTTGTTTGTTACAAGAGGAACCTGAACCATGCTAAGAAAAATGGACATTGACATTGTTGGAGAAGATGCTGTCCATTAGCACTAGCAGGGAGAAAAAGAAAATGAATCCAAAAAGCAAGTTGGAAGTAGCCATCTACTTACTAAAGACAGAATTTTAGCTAAAACAAAGCAAAAGGATGAGGAATAAAGGCTATGTTTTGGTGATAGACATTTCCCTCTTGAACTGAGTGCCTAACACCCCTTACCCCAAATCCAACTGAGCATCTCCTTTTCTAAGGTACTCTAACAGATTTCAATAGTGCCTCCACAGATGGGTTTGGGTGAGAATGATTGATAACATTTATAAAATATCTACCATAATGTCTGTCAGCTAATGAACACATGTAACAAACGCTAACTAGCAGTATTCTTAGAAGGAGTCGTATGAGTAGTATACAGTGCAATTTCTCTAGAGGGAAAAACTATAAAGTAACACGACCAATGTTCACAGTAATTTATCAGAGGATTGGGTAGAGGAGGAGTAAATATAGAACAGAATGTTTCAACATGCTTTGTCAATTTTCAGTAACAGAAACAGTCGTGTTTTCCCCAGGAGGTCAGTCTTTTGGTAGAAACTGTAGTGAATAGAAGCATGCATCATCTTGGTCAATGTGATGAATGCTATTCAGAACAAAGCATTATTTATAAGAATCTTCCAAAATAAATCCTACAAGAGATATTTGGCAGGTTAAAAGGAAATTTGGAGAAATAAAAGAATGTCCAGAACAAAAGCTCAGACATTGGAGACAGTGTTCATGGCTGTGAATTTCCCATTGCAAGGTGGAAATGATTAGTATAGATGATGAACTGGGAGGGTAAGAGCTGAGGAGTCAAGGTTTTTTTCTATTACTCTAGGTCAGTGATTCTCAACCAGGGATGAATTTGTCACTCAGGAGGCACTCAGCAGTGTTTGGAGATGTTTTCTGGTTGTCACAGCTTAGGGGAGGAGAAGTGGTGCTACTGGCACCTAGTGGGCGGAGGCCAGTAATAGTTAAACATCCTGCAATGTCCAGGACAGCCTCCACAACAAGGGGCTGATCTGGAATTTGAACTGAAAGTGCAACTGGATTTTGTTGAATGCTTGTTGTGTACAGGAGACTTATGTAATCAGGTGTGTATTTTAGAAAGCTCCCTCTGCTTTTGAAGTAGAGAGTGGACTGAAACAGGGCCAGGATGAAATCAGGGGGACTTCTTAAGATAAGTCATCTTCCATCAGGGCAAGGGATACCTGTGGTCTGGACCAAAACTATGGCAGTGGGAGGTGACAAGATATGGACACATTTGAGAAAGCTTAAGGAGTGGAATTGGCAGAATTTGATGTTTCTTTTGATGTGGCGAATTAAGGCATGAGAGAATTTAGGAATTAAGCCCCAGTTTGGGTTTGGTGGCATCATTCACTAACACAGGAAAACAGGAGGATTTTGATGGGAATAAAAATACATATACAAAAGAAACATGCTGAATTTGACATGCATGCTTGGGCATACAAGTAGTGTAATACAATAGGCAGGGGAGATTCTGAAATGAAAGCAAGAACTTTGGGGTGGAGATATGAACTTAAGAATCATCATCATACAATACTTGAGGCCATAGAAGTTGAGATTGAAAACAGAACTAACCAAGAGGGAGGTGGAAGAACTCCAGCTTTTCAAAGATAGGCAGAGAAGAGGAGTTTGCCAAGGGAGTGGAGAAGGAACTCCTACGCTTGTACAGGAACATTGCAAGATGTGTTTCCTAGAGTGAATGTTTGAAAGTCCCTGGCACTATTTAATGTATAAAGAAGTTAACTGGAAATATTCTTTGATTTAGCAATAATCATTGATGATAACAGTGAGAATAGTTTCGGTGGAATCATTTGTTTTTAAAGGAGAGGAGAACAATAGGAAAAATACTACAGAGGACTATGGGTCCAAGAGAGGAAATCTTAAATTAATGTCAGGAACTGGAACATATTTGAATGCTGAAAGTTGGCACCAAACAAGAGTGAAAAATTGGACTGAAATTGTTTCTACAGCACAAATGGAGAGACTAGCCTTACACAGAAGAAAGGACATATTCTGGCATAGGCAAAATGATGATGGAAGTTGTTGGTAAATTTATGAATCTGTCAGTGGTAAATAAATAAGTACTTACCTGAGAATTTTTTTCTCTAGGAAGTCTAATATAAAGTCATCTGAAAATAAGTACTTGCCTAAGAACTTCTTGCTTCTCTAGGAATTCTAAGATAAAGTCATCTAAGATAATTCTCATTTGACAGATGATAAATGTGAGGCTCAGAAATGTGTAGGTAGGAATTTTGAGGAGTTGGAAGAAACTTTGAAATAGTTGCTGAAATTGGGAAAGAGATATTACCAGAAATGCACAGAAATTACTATTCAAAGGAATTCCAAAGACCAGTTAAGACTGATTACCTTCATTGTGGTGCAACCACTCCATTCTGTTTTGGATTCCCTCTAGTATTTGTCAACATCTTGGTGAAAGTGGTGTCAATATAGAGTTGAGTTTGTTAGGGTTAAGATTTGGCTGAGTAAATTTGAGAGGGGAGTGAGGAAAGTGTATTGTGGAAATAAATATCCATAAAACTAAATTAAATGGAGAAGGAAGGGATGACAGGAGGTGGGGGTGAGGGACAGGGAGAAAATAGTAGAGTTATAAAGGAAGCAGGAGGTCCCTCTCAGGCCAAAAAAAAATAGATAATTGAAAGAACTGGAGGAAGAAGAAGTTGTAGTGCAAGGGGGGTTGAGTTTAAGATTTCAGAAACAGAGATTTTCTAGGTAAAGGCAACATAAAAATGTGGCCATGGGAGAAGGCAGAAGTGAAGTGAAGATGAAAGTAATTGCAGATGAAGTCAAGGGATTGAAAGACAAGGATGTTGAATGCAATATCCAAATTATTATGTACTAGAGAGGCAATTAATGTGGACTATTAAGGGAAAAACTCTTCATGAAATAAGGGAAGAGATTTAAAGGTAATGGCAGGGAGGAGGGATGAGGAGGGTTGTACTGGGTGTCATACACAGAGGAGGTATTTTAAACCAAGCATTTTGGATTGATGATCTAAAGAAGTAGCCCTGTGGGGTGAAGAGGCCATAAATTTATTTCCCAATCATATTATTTAAAAGATAAGGAGACTATGCAGATTTCACTTGAGACATCTTTGAGGAAACATATGGAAAAGAAGAAAAAAATCAGCCATAATTTCATCATCCTGAGCAATCACTGTCAACACATTTAAGAAGACTGTCCTGGAGATGGGGTAAGAATTGGTCAGAGTGGGAAGACAACTGAGATAGAAATCTAATGAAGTCTTTGCTGTAGGCTGCAGTGGTCGAGATAGAGAGAGAGAGATGATTGTAAGCAGGATCAGCATTCAGATGATCATTTCCTTTTCCTACTCTCAAATGTCAATTTCTGAACATTATCTGTATTGTAAGGCCTGCAAGTTGTTTCAGTGCTCCTTTTGCTGATCCTTCATTATGAGCCCTGATATATCTAGCTATTGTCATCTGCTGCTTCCTTCATCTGGGAGTTGATTTACCTGAAAAGATTTTCATCTAGTACATAGTTGTTTTATATGACACTTCTGCTGCAGTCACTAGCTTTACCATTGCTTATTTTAGCACTTGTGCGTAGAGCAGGAACAATGATACAACTGGACCATTTGTTTCCAGTCTTTTGGTTCTCTCACTGGGGAGGTACACCCAACCACTGTCCCTGTAGTCTAACCATTCAAGAATTGGATTAGATGAATGCATAAAACAGCATGTAGGCAGTCCTTGGAGGGAGTTATATTTTGGTTAACTGATTTATTACTTTGCCAGAACCATTGTGTGTATGCATGGCCATACGTATGTGTGCATGTATACACACAACTGATAAAAGCAACCAGTGTTTGAGTGTTTCCTACAGCCTTGTGTGTAGGCAGCTCTCGCATCACTGTAAAAGGTATGCGGTGGGCTGACAACTCAAGTTGGCAGCTGTTCCTCTTAAAACTACTTCACTCCATGAAGTCAGCAGAGAAAGCAGTCAGTCTCTTGAACAGTTTATGCCTGCTTCTTGGCATCATTAAAATTCTGTTCTATTCAGTGTTGCTTCATTTGCACAATCAGGATGCTCCATTTTCAGGCTCTCAATGTGTTGAAAATTTTTTAATAAATAGATTTTCAATGACATCAAGTCCAAGTTGAGTGATTCTCCATGTAGGAAATAACAGTATAATAGCATTTTGGAGGGTGTTTCCCCCTCTTTGGCTAACATTTGTAAGTGTTCTAAGGTTTCCAAAGCTCTTTCATGGGTGATGATTTATTGCTTAAACCACACCACAAAGTTGGTACTGTGAGCCCTAATTTAAAGGTCAGTAAACAGATTTTCAGAAGGTAAAAGTGAACAACCAAAGGCTGGTTTTAGTGACGGTGTTAAGCTAAAAGCACTGGTTGTCTTAGACTCTAGGGATCTTTCTATTATAACATGATAACTTTGAGCAAATGAGGTTTCTAGTGTGTTAACAGTTTGTGTTGTAATAAAGTGTGTTCAACTTTATCTCAAGCTGTATCTCAAGGTTAACACTTTATAAATGGAACTAAATCATTGGACCTTAGGCCAGGGGCTGGAAGTTTATTTATTGATCTAGTCCGACCTCTTGGGTTTCTTGATATTTGGTGAAATGGTATATTTCTCAGTACATTGGAAAGGCATTTTGTTTCCTCTAGAATGAAGAGCACTGCTTTTGAATTTTAAAGAGAAGAAATGACTGTCTAACAGGGATCATGGGCCCAATGCATAAACCACAAGCCTAATGTTAGTACAGGAAAAAAAATCATAGGTAATTTCTCAAGAGCTTTTCTATCAACTTCTACTTAAATCTATGCCTTGAAATGATAGGCGTGTATGATAGCTTCTGGAAGTATGCATAGTAATTAAATGTATCATTTTTTCCAAAACTATACCAAATGAGGTTACTAATGATTAAATGTGTTTATTTTCAAAGATATTATACTTTACGATGTCATAATACTCAAATATTAAAATATATGTAATGGAACTAAATTATAAGCTATCAAAGTACTTTACATGGATCATTTATTAATCACAAAGGATATCAGATCCCTTTACCATCGAAAGATCTAACAAATACCACCTAAACCAAATTATCCAAGTTAACATCTCCAACAATAGAAGAAATGAACATCAAATGCCTCCTGATGTGATGTAGCTTGAAGGACACAATATCAAATCTGTGATATGCCAGCCTAAAATGCTTAATCATTGTCTAATCATGAGAAACATCAGACCAACTAAGATTGAGGGACATTCTACAATAGCACTGGTACTCTTCAAAATGACAATGTCATAAAATACAAACGAGAAGAACTTCTCCTGATTGAAAGATTCTGAAGAGGCATGGGAAGTAAGCAATAGCTTACATCTGAGTCAGAAAACAAAATTGTTATAAAAATATTATTAGAAAAATTTGCAAGATAAAAAATAGGACAATAAAAAAGTGGTATCTTTGAGAACAAGTGAGAACATTTTGACATTTCTTTAGAAATAATATGAATTGATTTGAAAATTATTTTGAAAACAATCTAGAGCTAAGAAATGAATGACTTGCAGAGAACGCTTTGAGTTTGTTCATTATTTAAAAATTCAATAAATATAAGAAATTCTTCCTAAGTGAAACAGTTTATTATAGAACCTTATTTCAGCTCAGGTAATTTCTACTCTATGCAGATTAATTTCACTTGCATAGAATTTTGAGATTTGGGTAGACTTTATTTCAATTTGTTTATTTTAATTTTTAAGTGGGTCATTTTGTTATGTATGCATGATACCTTTTAAAAAGTGTTTATTTGTTTACTGATTTGGGAGTATTATTATGTACAAAAATTCTAAAACAGCCATCCAGACACCATTGACACAGTAATGTGGGGAATTTTTTTTTTAGACGGAATCTCACTGTCACCCAGACTGGAGTGCAGTGGCTTGAACTCGGCTCACTGCAACCTCTGCCTCCTAGGTTCAAGCAACTCTCTGCCTCAGCCTCCCAAGCAGCTGGGATTACAGGCGCGCCATCAAGCCTGGCTAATTTTTGTATTTTTAGTAGAGATGGGGTTTCACTGTCTTCGCCAGGCTGGTTTTGAATTCCTGATCTAGTAATCCACCCGCCTTGGCCTCCCAAAGTGCTGGGATTATAGGTGTGAGTGACCACGCCTGTTTTCAATGTGGGGAATTTGATTAATTTATAAGATTTTTCTGTTTTCAAATTTCATCATTTACTATTCCACCTCCACACCTGGAAAAGTATCTGATCTTGGCTAAGTATCTTTGTGAGAATATGTTTATCTGTCCCTTTGTTGATACAAATATTTATTGAGTACCTATGAGATTGTCTAGTACCTTTGCTGACTACAGAAAAACTATACCATGTCTTTCTCCTCATACAGGCATTGCATTGACTCATGAAACTTCCAGGTAGCTCTCCAATGTTTTCAGCTGGATGATAGGTAAATATTTAGATTTTTAGAATAAGAGGATGAGGAGAACTACTTCTATACCTGTGTTTTCTCATGAGGATTATATTTGTCAATAATCTTTCTCCCCATTTGTTCCTATTTATTCATGATGCATTATGACAAATGTATATAGTCATTCAGCTGCCACCACAGTAAAGTTATAGAATATTTCCATCAAACCAAAAAGTTTCCCCTGCTCCTTTACACTTATCTTTATTTCCCATCACCCTTGGCCCTTGATCTGAATTTTGTTCTTGTGAGTTTGCATTTTCCAGTGCATTATATAAATAGAATCATATAGTGTGTGGCTTTTTGGGCCTGGCTTGTTTCACTTTGCATAATGCTTTTGAGTTTCAACCATTTTTAAATTTTATTTTATTTTGAAGCTGTTATTTTAGGTTCAGGGGTGCATGTGCACATTTGTTATACAGGTAAACTCGTATCACAGAGGTTTGGTGTACAGATTCTTTTATAACACAGGTACTAGGCCTGGTACCCAATAGAAACTTTTCAAATCCTCTTCCTCCTTCCACCCTCCACCCTGAAGTAGGCCCCAGTGTCTGCTGTTCCCCTTTTGTGTTCATGTGTTCTCATCATTTAGCTCCCACTTTCAAGTGAGAACATGCGGTATTTGGTTTTCTGTTCCTGCATTAGTTTGCTAAGGGTAATGGTCTCCATCTCCATCCACATCCCTGCAGAAGACATGATCTTATACTTTTCTGTGATGAGTTTCAACCATTTTTGTGTGTGTGTATCAGTAGTTAGTTCCTTTTTAGTACTGAATAGTGTCTCATTGTATGGCTGTACTACAATTTGTTTATTCATTCACCAATTGATTTGGTATTTCTTTTCCAGTTTTTGACTATTAATGAATAAATACATTATTAGTATTAATATACCAATGTTTTGACATATAATTTCATTTCTTTTGGTTAACTAGCAAAAGTAGAATATCTGGGATGGATATTAAGTGGTATGCTTAAGCTTTTAAGACATGCTAGAGTCTTTCCCTAAGTGGCTGCATCACCTTGTATTCCCACAAACAATGTATGAGATTTCCAGTTGCTCTGTATACAAACTAGCACTTGATATTTTCAGTCTTCTTCATTTTAGCCATTCTAAGAGATTTATAGTAATGTAACATTGTGATTTTAAATTTTCATCCAAATGTGCTTTTACCAGCTTATTTGAGTTGTAACAGTTCTTTATATATTCTAGGTACAAACTCATCCTTAGAATATATTTTTTAAAATATTTTCTCCCAGTCCTATGGAGTGTTTGTGTTTTCTTAACAGTGTCTTTCAAAGAAAAAAAATTTGATGAAGTCCAAATTACTAATTTTTGTTGTAGTGTATGCTTTTTATATCTATATCTATAATCAGTAGCTAACTTAACTTCGCAAAAATATTCTTCTATGTTCTCCCTTAGAAGATTTAGTTTCAGCTCTGACATTTAGGTCTCTGATTAAAATGTCTTCTTACGAATTTGTCTGTCTCAACTAATGTGCATAATTGTTTGGCATAAATTTTTTCATAATGCTTGCTTATAATCCATTTAACTTTCCTAGGATTGATAGTGATGTCTACTGTTTCACTCCTAATTTTGGCAATTTGCTTCTTGTTTTTTGTTATATGGTCTAGAAATTTATTAATTTTTAGTGATTTATTTTTTCTGTTGTTTTTCTATTTTCCATTTGATTGATTTCCCCTTTGATCTTTATGGTTTCCTTCTTGTTTGCTTTATATCTAATTTGTTCCTTTTCTTCTAATTTTTGTCTCTTTTTTTGAGACAGGGACTCACTTTGTCTCCTAGGCTGCAGTGCAGTGATATGATCAGTGTGGTGTAGTGGAATGCTGTGGTAAGGCTTACTGCAGCTTTGACCTCTCTTGCTGAAGTGATTCTCCCACCTCAATTTCCCAAGTAGCTGGGACCACAGGCATGTACCAACAAGCCTGGCATTTTTTTTTTTTCTCATGGGATCAAGCAATCCTTCCACATCAGCTTCTGAAAGTGCTGGAACTATAGGTGTGAGACACTGTACACAACCCCTTTTTGCTAAATGCTTAAGGTGAAAACTTACTATTGGTTTGAGATCTTTCTT
Organism: Cheracebus regulus; assembly: GCA_963574635.1. Taxonomy (NCBI): domain Eukaryota; kingdom Metazoa; phylum Chordata; class Mammalia; order Primates; family Pitheciidae; genus Cheracebus; species Cheracebus regulus. The sequence continues at coordinate 32,969 of CAUYQU010086536.1, forward strand.
TTTTTAAATATAGATCTTTAGAGCTGTAAGTTATCCTTTAAGTACTAATTTGGCTACATCTAAGGAATTAAAAAAATATAATATTGTCTTAATTCAGCTCAAATACTTTATAATTTTTAATTTCTTCTTTACTCATATGGCATTTAGAAAATTAATTTCCTTTTTTTGTTTTACTAATTTAATTTCATTGTTTTTGGACAACATACATTAAAATACTCAATAGTATTAAATTTATTCAGATTTTTTTTGTGGATCAGAATATGATCTATTCTGAAGAACATTTGTGTATGCTTACAAAAAAACATGTAAGACCAGGCATGGTGTCTCACGCTTGTAATCCCAGCACTTCGGGAGGTCAAGGCTGGCGAATCACCTGAGGTCAGGAGTTGGATACCAGCCTGACCAATGTGGAAAAACCCCATCTCTACTAAAAATACAAAAAAAAAAAAAAATAGCTGGGTGTGGTGGCACATGCCTGTAATCCCACCTACTCAGAAGGCTGAGGCAGGAGAATCCCTTGAACCCGGAAGGCAGAGGTTGCCATGAGCTGAGATTGAGCAATTGCACTCCAGCCTGGGCAACAATAGCCAAACTCCTTCAAAAAAAAGGAAAGAGAAAGAGTAAGGAAGGAGGGAAGGAAGGAAGGAAGGGAGGGAGGGAGGGAGGGAGGGAGAGAGGGAGGCAATGTACTATGCTGTTATTGAATGCAGTATTCCATAAATGTTAATTAGGTCAGGTTGGTAGATAGTGATGTCTAAGTCTTCTTCATCTTTATTGATTTACTGTCTAGAAGTTCTATAAATTATTTACAATATTGAAATCTCTAACTTGAAATGTTGAATTGTATATTTCTTCTTTTGATTTTGTCATTTTTGTCTTTATATAATTTGATGCTCTGTTGCTAAGTACATACATGTTTATAACTATTGTGTCTTCCTGACATATTGATCCTTTCATCATTAGGAAAGTTTCCCTTGTATCTAGTAATTTTTTTGTCTTAAAATCTGTCTTTTTTTCCTAGTGGGAATATAGCCCCCCCAGCTTCTATAGTTATTGTTTGTATGGTTTATCTTTTCTATCATATTACTTTCAATGTATATATTTCTCTTATAGACATCATATAGAAGTCTACTGATTTTCAGCCAATCTGGCAATCTCTACCCTTTGATTATAGCTTTTATTCCTTTTATTTTAATGTCATTATTGATATAGTTGGACTTATGTCTGCTATTTTATTTGTTTTCTACATCTCTTTGTTCCTCTATGGCTCCTTTACTGCTTTCTTTTGTTTAAAATATGTTTTGGTGTTTTGTTTCAATTCTTCTGTTATTAAAAAAAAATTCCCCATTGTTTTATTAGTGGTTACTCTAGGGATTACTATACACATCTTACATGATCATATTCTACTACAAATTAATACTGACTTAATTCCAGCAAAATATAGCAACTTTCCTTCAATACAGCTTTACTTTTCTCCCTTCCCTTTTGTGTTATTATTGTCTTATAAATTACATATATATGTTATAAACTTAGCAATAAAGTATTATAATTGTTGCTTTATAAAATATATTTTTAAAGAAATTAAGAGAATAAAAGTTAAATATGCTTTTGAGTCTTATATATTTACACATATATGGTTCAGTGGTCCTCCTTTCTTCCTATGAATTTGACTTACTGACGGTAAGTTCCTTTCAGCCTGAAAGATTCATTCAGTATTTCTTTTAAGGTAGATCTAGCAACATATTCTGTAAGTCTCTGTTTTTCTCACAGTAATGTTATTTTATCTTCATTTATAAAGGATAGCTTTGCTAGACAGAATTCTTGGTTAATTTTTTTCTTTTAGTACTTTGAATATGTCATATACTTCCTTTTGCCCTCCAGATTTCTCATTTGAAGTCAGTTAGTTGTGTTGTTGTTCCCCTGTATATGATAAGGCATTTTTCTTTCTGTTTTCAAGATTTTCTCTTTGTCTTTGGCTTTTAGCACTTTGACTGTCATGTGTATACATGCATATACATGGATCTCTGTGTTTATCTTACCTGGGGCTGATTGAGCTTCTTGGACCTATAGATTAAGGATTTTCATTTAACTTGGGAAGCTTACCATCACAGTTTCTTCCTTTTTTTTCTCTTTCTTTATCCTCTCCTCTCTTCTGAAATTCCCACAGAAATATGGTGGTATTCTTTATGGTGTCTCATACATCTTGGAAACTATGATTATTTTTTTTTCTCTTTTTATTTTTTACATTGGATAATTTCTATTGATATGTCTTAAGTTCTCTGATTCTTCTGTATTCTCAAATCTGCTGTTGAATTCATCTTGTGAATTTTTTATTTTACTTATTGGACTTTTCTCCTCTAGAATTTCAATTTGATTATTTTTATAGTATCTATCTCTTCATTGATATTCTTAATTTGTTGAATTATTGTCATAAATTTTCCTTTTAATCTTTTAAATATGGTTTCCTTTAGCCTTTGATCATATTTGTAACAGCTACTCTGAAATCTTTGTCTGCTTACTCCAACATCTACATTCATTTAAAGTCATTTTCTTTTGACAGCTTTTTTTCTCCCCAGAGTATGGGAAACACTTTCCCATTCTTTTGCATGTCTCATAAGTCTTTGTTGAAGGCTGGACATTTTAGATGTCTACATAGTAGCAACTTTGGATTCTTGAGGTTTTATTTTTGTTTGTTTATGTATATATTTTTTTCATCAACTTGCTTAGACTAATCTATAGAATCTGGCTCTCCTGTAATGTGTGGTGTGGTATGTGGTCATTGTTTTCTTTGTTCTATTTTTTTCCAATTTTTATTTTTATCCTGCATTATTTTTATCCTGCCTGTGCTTAATCTGTATAGCTTAGCACTCAGGCAATAATTGGGTAGAGGTTTTGCTCAGACAGTTCAAGCTGTGTGACTCTCACACTCTGCCAATGAATTTGTGTGTGGGCTAGGAACACACTTAACGTTCCAGCAGTTTTAAGTCTACCTTGGCTTTTACTCTCCACTGGGCCTTTTCATTTCATCCTACCCATACACACATTTTTCTAGTCAGTGAAAGATGTGTGGAGAGCTTTTCTTTTACTTGTAAGGTGATATCATTTTCAGAACCATGTCCTTGTTAAATTTCTGGTTGACTTCTCACTTGCCCTAGAACCTAAGGCTAGCAAGGCTGTGGGTTTCTCCCTCTCATTTTATACTGAGTTTGCTACTTTTACTGACAACTTTGCTGAGCATGAGTTTTCTGCTCTGCTTCAAATCAAGTTAACCCTCTTTGGCAGTGAAGCTGCTGGTTTTTAGTCTAGACATATACCATAAAATTACCATTGTCATCTACTGAACCAGACAGTGGGGATGGGAGCAGCCCCAGGCAAGAAGGCCTCAACTCTCATAGTTCTTGCCTGAAATTCTGGGAGCTTTTCTTAAATAAATGCTTTTCTGTTTATTGTTTGCCTTTGGTCACTTTTTGGAGCTCTGAAATGGTTATTTGTGACCATTTTTTCCTAGCTTTATATATGTCTGTTGTGGGTAGAATTTGCCAAAATCTTCATTTTGTCATACATGAAAGCCCCATGAACCATAAGAATTTTAAAATAAATATGTATGACTTTTTTGTGGTAAAAGAAATGATATATAGCTCATTTAGTGAGCTAATGATTAAAACCTATAAATCAAACAATAAGATAATTGAAATTGATAAAGATTTAAATAAGAAAGTAAATTCAATATCAAGTTTAAGGAGAACAAAAGTTAAGAAGCTTCTGAAAAAAACTGTCTTAGGTGATCTCTTACAAGGATTGCCATAAAGGGTACAGGCATCATATACTATATGACCATGCATAATCAGAATTTAATTATGTTTAAAAAAATCAAAGCTAGAAGAGATCTCAGATGTTCTCTCATCCAGTGGTCCCCAAATACTGGGCTGAGCTATAGAGGCCGTTGGGACCTGTGAAAAATTTGTCACTATTCTGTAGCACAATTAAAAAAAAAAAAAAAAAGTAACAATTTAACATGCTTTTCATAAAGCTAAATCTATTTAATTTAAAGGACTACATTTTAGCCAACTTAACATTTTCTTCCTACATTTTGGTATTCAAATGTTCCTTCTATTCTATGAAATGCTGGTAATGGAAGAAGATATGTATCATACTCTTATTTGGCAAAATTAAATTTTTCCACTGCATGTTATTCTCTAGCATTTTGAAAAATTACTGTGGCTACAGAGAAGTTAAATGCTTTTCTCAGTTTTACTCAGTTTTTTTCAGTGCAAAAAATATCTTTTTATGATAATAAAATATAGTTTATTCTTCATGAGAAAGCCTTTTTATATAACGGTCAGGAGAAATGAATTACTGCTTTCCCTTTTGTGTAATTTGGCTATTTGAGTTAATTTTTTTACCCATTTTCTGAATGATAAAACCTTATTTGGGCTGGGGAAAAAATTCATCCATAGCTCTTAAATCTTTCTATCTTAAGTCAATTTAGCAGTAATTCGTATAATGAGTAATCTAGAGTAATGTTCATATAATTTTTTATGATTTTATCACACTTGCATTCTAAAGATCCAGAGCTTTTTATGCATATGCAAGGGATTTGTATATATATATATATATATATTGTCATTTTTCTTATATTGTATAATAAGCAACCAGCTCGTTCTTACTCTGTCAGTTCATCCAGTGTCCTGGAAATACATGAGCTCTGCTCTGTTGGATGTTCATTAATAATCTTTAAATGAGTGATTTGCTGGTGTCAGCTTCTTTGGTCCAGATATGAGAGATAGGAAGTTGAATATAGAAACACTCAAGCAAGAGAGAAGGCAAAAGTTTCCAGTGTACTGGTAAGTGCTACCAGGGAGGATGTGCAAAGGGTCAAGTAAGTTCAGATGACAGAAGCATTGACATTGGACAGTTCAAGGAAGGCATCTGTGAGAAGGTGACCAGTTTGAACTGGATTTTGAATAATGAGTGTGGTTTTCTATGCCACCCTTCTAGTGTTAGACACTAATCAAGTAGCTTAAACATTTCAGGTCCCAACTATCTAAGCCTGAGGTCTAAAGTTCTGCTCTTTCAGATGAATGCAGATTCAACTATTAGATCAATAATACATAGAAACTTATGATCTCATGTATCATAAGCTCCCTCAATTTGCCTTAAGAGTCACAATAAGGGCTTCTCTTTGCCAATTTGCTGGGAAAATTGCTATGGAAATGAATGTATTCTTTTTAATTAGTGATTATTAGTCTACTTGGTTATAATAATAATAGCAAACACAGACATCATTTACTATGTATTAGAAAATGTACTAAACCAGGGGTTGGCAAACTTTTGCCTGTGGGCCAAATCTGACTCATTGTTTGTTTTTGGATGGCCCACAAGCTAACGATGTCTTTTAACATTTTTAAATCTTGAAAAAGGAATAAGAATATTTATTGACATTTGGAAATTATATAAAATTCAAATTTGTGTCCATAAATAAATGTTTATTGGAACACAACCATGCTCATTCATTTACATATTGTCCGTGGGCTGCTTTCGTGCTAAAATGGCAGAACTGAGTAGTTTCAACAGAGACCACAACAGAGAACAAAATTCAGAGCCTGAAATTTTAATATCTGTTTCTTTATAGAAAAGGTTTGCAAGCCTTACATGATAATGAATCATTGTGAGGCCTAAGTTGAAGGTATTTCTCTCCAAATATGTTTGATGTTTACTCCCAGGATTGTTACTAATGGGAAACCACCTTTTGTTACTTATTTATTGGGGTGGGGTTTTCAAGGTTGTTTTTCCTTTGCATCCTATTGCTAGATGCAATAGGTAACCATTTTAAATTATTCATTCATTCCTTGGCTTTGAGGCTCCTAGATAACATCAGTACTGAACATCTAAACCCCTAACCCATATGAGAGCTGGCCTGTGATTTTAAATTCCAGAGGAAGTCTTCCATTTTCCCCTGCAAGAGCCCATTTTGAGACAGACATGTTACCCTGATTTTCTTGGCTAGTATGGAGATTGTTTTCCCAAAGTCTGTCCTTTTGCTGAAGTGTGTATAATTTGTCAAGGATCCTTAGCAAGAGAAAAAATAAACTCATAATTGAGATTTAAGAATGGAACAGAAGATGAAAAAAATCACTGAGCAGTTAGATAAATCTAAATATTATAACTATATGAGGCAATGTTAATATCCAAATTTTAAAGGCAAAAAAAGCAAGAGGAAAATAAATTAATAAGCTTAAGTGACACATAAAACAGATGGGGGGTATTTTCGGAGTTAAATTGCTCTAAGTTTCCTCTAGTCTCTGGAAAAAGTAGACGTGTCCATTAGTTTGGGACACATAAGCTTTAAGTCAAAAATCATTATTATGGATAAAGAGGATTACTACACTGTTCAGAAAGCTATAAAAATACACATTTTAAACCTTTATGATAAAGTAAGAATATAATGTTGAATATAAAAAGCACTATTTAGAGTCACAAAGAGAAACCAACGAATTTATAGTGACAGGTCTTAATATAATAATGTTCCATTTACCAAAATTGACCAAGAAATAAGTCTCAGCAAATTTTCAAATATTAATATCATCTGGACCACATTCTTCAACCATGATGCAATAAAGTTCAAAATCAGTAACAAACATTGTGTAAGAAAAAATTCTCACCATGTTTTTTTCTCTGCTCTGATACCACCACAGCAGTTATCAACACAGAAGACTTCTGTAACCAAATATGTGCGGGTTTTCCCCCACATGCCAAGCAGCTGGGTGTCCTCCAATTAAATTCTGACACTATCTACTTGGAGGTAGTGTCAGATCCCCACTGGTTGAGGCCTCAGTCTCCAAGACTGCTCCTGACCTCCAGACACCAGTCATAAGTCTGAGCCTCCAGAACATCTGACCAACCTGCTTCAAGTTGGGGTTCTCATGCCCCCATTTTGGGTTTGATTAATTTGCTGAAGTGGCTCACAGAACTCAGGAAAACACATTTACATGTTTATTATGAAAGATATTACAAAGGAAACAGATGAAGATATGTGAAGGGTGAGGGATGCGGGAAGGGGCTTGGGAATGTCCACACCCTCCCTGGGCACACCACCCTCCAGGAACTCTCAAGTGTTCAGCTATCTGGAAGTTCTTCAAACGCTGTCCTCTTGGGTTTCTATAGAGGCTTCATTACATAGGCATGACTGATAAAACCACTGGCCATTTGTCATCAACTTGACCTTCAGCCTCTGTTCCCGCCTCAGAAAGTCTGAAAGTCCTAATCCTCTAATCCTACCTTGATCTTTCCTGTGACCAGCACTGCTCTGAACCTATCAGACAAAAGACACACAAAAGGCAGAACTTTGGCTATCCCAAAGGTTTTAGGAGTTATAAGCCAGGAACTGTGGGTGAAAACCAATATATAACCATATTTATATATATGGTTATCTATATCTATATCTATATATGGTTATATATGTGGTTATATATATGGTTCTATATGTGTTTTTCTATATATGTAATTATAGATATGTGATTATATATGTGGTTATATATATGTGGGTACGTACATATATGGTTATGGTCTGTATATGGTTATATATATCATAATACCACATATATATATATAAAATACGTATAACACCACAAACATATAACAAAAAGTACCTGTGAACTTGAAAATTAATCAAAATTATAGTAAAATTAGAAAATATTTGTAATTAAACAATGATAAAACAGTACTGTATTTCACAACTTATGGGATGTAGCTAAAGTTCTCAGAGAAAAATTGATAATCCTAAATTCTTAGATTAATCAACAGAAGAAATCTAAAAATTAAAGAGTATATAAGAAACGTATATGTACATACTAATATTTAAAAATAATTTCAACCTTTATTTTAGATTCAGGGAGTACATGTGCAGTTTTGTTACCTGAGTATTTTCTGTGATGCTGAGGTTTGGGATGTCAATGATCCCATCACCCAGATAGAGAGCATAGTACCAACAGTTTTTCAACCCTTACCTCCCTCCCTCCTCCCTGCTAATAGTCCCCAGTGTCTATTTTTGCCATCTTTATGTCCATGCATACCCGATGTTTAGCTTCCACTTACAAGTAAGATCATGCGATATTTGGTTTTCTGTGCCTGTGTTAGTTCACTTAGAATAATAGCCTCCAGCTGTCCATATTGCCACAAAGGACATGTTTTTATTCTTTTTTTATAGCTGCATAGTATTCCATGATGTATATGTAGCATATTTTCTTTATCCAATCCACTGTTGACAGGTACCTAGGTTGATTCTATGTCTTTGCTATTGTGAATAGTGCAGTAACGAACACACGAGTGCATGTATCTTTTTGGTAGAACAGTTTGGTTTCTTTTGGATATATACCCAGTAATGGGATTGCTGGGTCAAATGGTAGTTCTGTTTTAAGTTCTTTGAGAAATCTCCAAACTTCTTCCCACAATGACTGTACTAATTTATATTCCCACCAGTGGTGTATCAGCATTCCCATTGCTTCACAGCCTCACCAGCATCTGTTGTTTTTTGATTTAATAATAGCTATTCTAACTGGTGTGGTATAGTATCTCATTGTGGTTTAGGTTTGCATTTCTCTGATTATTAATCATGTGGAGCATTTTTTCACATATTTGTTAACTACTTGTATGTCTGGTTTTTTTTTTGAGAAGTGTATGCCATTTCTTTTCTACACTTTTTGTTTTTTGTTTTTTTACATTGTTTAAGTTCCTTATAGATTCTAGCTATTAGACCATTGTCAGATGCACAGTTTGCAAATATTTTCTCCTGTTCTGTAGATTATCTATTTACTCAGCTGATAGTTTCTTTTGCTGTGCTGAAACTTGTTAGTTTAGGTCCCACTTGTCAATTTTTGTTTTTGTTACAATTGCTTTTGAGGACTTAGTCATAAATTTTTTACAAGGCTGAAAATGACCAGAATAGTGTTTCCAAGGTTTTCTTCAAGGTTCTTATAGTTTGAAGTCTTATATATAAGTATTTAATACATCTTGAGTTAATTTTTGTACATCATAAAAAGTAGGGGTTCAGTTTCATTCACCTGCATATGGCTAGCCAGTTATCTCAGCACTATTTATTGAATAGGGAATCCTTCCCACACTGCTTATTTTTGTTGACTTTGTTAAAGATCAAATGGCTTTGGGTGTGTGACATTATTTCTGGGTTCTCTATTTTGTTCCATTGGTTTATGTGTCTGTTTTTGTACCAGTATCATGCTGTTTTGGTTATTGTAGCCTTATAGTACAGTTTAAAGTTGGGTAATGTGATGCCTCCTCCTTTACTGTGTTTGCTTTGGATTGCTTTGGCTATTCAGGCTCTTTTTTTGGTTACATATGAATTTTAGAATTTTTTAAAATTCTGTGAAAAATGGCATTGGTAGCTTGATAAGTATTTCATTGAATCTGTAGATTTCTGGGCAGTATGGCTATTTTAACAATATTGATTTTTTTTCAATCCATGAGGATGGAATGTTTTTCTATTTGTTTGTGGAATCTATGATTTCAGCAGTGTTTTATAATTTTTCCTGGTAGAGATGTTTTACCTCCTTGGTTAGATGTCTTCCTAGGTATTTTATTTTTTGTGTGCCTGTTGTAAATGAATTGCATTCTTGATTTGATTCTCAGTGTGAATGTTATTGGTGTACAGAAATGGTACTGATTTTTGTGCATTGATTTTGAATCCTGAAACTTTACTGAGGTCTTTCATCAGTTCTCCAAGCCTTTTGGCGGAGTCTTTAGGGTTTCCTAGGTATGGAGTCATATCATGCGCAAAGAAAAATAATTTTCTTCTCTTCCTATTTGGATGACTTTTATTTCTTTGTCTTACCTGATTGCTCTGGCTAGGACTTCACACATACTGATGTTTAAGTCAATAATGGACTGCCTATATGACAGTGGTCCTATAAGATTATAATGGAGCTGAAAAATTCCTCTTGCCTAGTATTTACTATTTACTATTATTTTAGAACGTAGTCCTTCTACTTATAAAAAAGAAAGTTAATGGTAAAAAGAGCCTTAGGCAGATCCTTCAGGAGGTATTTCAGAAGAAGGCATTGTTAACATGGAAGATGACAGCTCCATGCATGTTTTTTCCCCTGAAAACTGGCCAGTGTGACAAGTTGGGAAGGTGAAAGAAAATGATAGTGGTGATTCTTACCCATTGTAGTCTTAGGCTAATGTACACATTTGTGTTTTCATTTGTAACAAAAAATTTAAAAAGAAAAAAGGTTAAAAATATAAAACAAGTTTATAAAATAAGAATATAACAAAAAATATTTTTACAGCTATATAATGTGTTCATGTGTTAAATGTCAAAAAGTTAAAGTTTAAAGCTAGAGTCAAAATGTTAAAAAGTTTAAAGTTTATAGAGTAAAATATACAGTGAGCTAAGGTTCTAAGGTTACTTTATTGAAGAAAGAAAACTATTTTTTAATAAATTTAGTATAGCCTAAGTGTATAGTTTTTATCAAGTTTACAGTAGTATACAGTAATGCCCTAGGACTTTACATTTAGTCACCACCCACTCACTGACTGACCGAGAACAACTTTCAGTTCTGCAAGCTCCATTCATAGTAAGTGCTCTATATAGATACACCGATTTTTATTATTTTGTTACATATGTTACTGTACCTTTTCTATAGTTAAATATATTTAGATACACAAATACTTAGCATTGTGCTACAACTGCCTACATATTTAGTATAGTAGCATGCTGTACAGGTTTGTTGCCTAGGAACAGTGGGCTATATCAAATAGCCTAGGTGTGCAGTAGGCGATAGCATATAGATTTGTGTAAGTACACTCTATGATGGTTGCACAATAATGAAATCCCCTAATGACACATTTCTCAGAACGTTTCCCTGTTAAGCAACACATTACTGTATATGTGTGTATAAGATAGTCTTTTCAGAGAACAAAATTTGGTTTTGTTGATTTTTTTCTATCATATTTCTGTTTTCTATTTCTTTTTTACTGTATTAGTTGTTTCTGATTTTGAGGGGTTTATTCTAACAGCTGAACTGCAATGCTTAGCTTTTTAACTTTTAGGTGGGCATGTAAAGTGATACAGATGCCTTACAGATTAATGTGGCAGTATCTAGTAAAGCCAAAGATGTTTATATCCTAGTGCCAAAAAATAGTTCCAATCGTACTTAAACCCAGTTTGTACTTAAACCCAGTCCATACTCGTGCACAAGTACAAAAAGACTTGTACAAGATGTTTATATTAACATTGTAAGAACCAAATATGACAAATGACATAAGTAGCCATTAAGAGGAGAATTGATAGATAAATTGTGGTATATTACTACAATGAAAAACACACAGCAGGGAGAATGAATGAGCCAGAGCTCCATGTATTAATATAGATAACTTTCATGCTGAATGACATAAAGCACATTGCATAAAGATATATACAGGCTAATACTATATATATAAAGTTTAAAATCATGCAAAACAGTATTATCAATGTTTATAGGGTACATGTCTACGTAGGAAAAGTATAAAGGTGTTCATGTGAATGATAACAAATTCAGAATAATGCAACTTTAGGGAGTGTAGAGAGAAGTACATTCAGAGACATACAATCCACAAAACATACATTTTTCTCAGTATCACATTATACCTATTTTAAAAGTGACCACATAACTGGAAGTAAATCACTCCCCAGCAATTGCATAGCATTTCACAGGTTTAAATAAAATATTGGTTGGCTGCTTATTTGTT
>CAUYQU010086539.1:0-102258 GCA_963574635.1 Cheracebus regulus
TTCTGAAAGAAGCACTATATACAGAAACGAACAACCAGCATCAGTTATCCTAAAAACTTATCAAAAAGTAAAGAATATTACAACAATGAAGAATTTACATCAACTAACGGGCAAACGGCTAGTTAGCCTTAAATAACAGTATTAAATTCACATATATCAATATTAAGCCTAAACTTAAAGGGATTAAATGCCCCAATCAAAACATACGGTTAGACAAACTGAATAAAAAGTTAAAACCTATAGGTACGCTGTATTCAGACCTTTCTTATAGGCAAGGATACACAAAGACTTAACGTAAAGGGATGGAGGTAGATCTACCAACCTAATGGAGAGGAGCAAAAAAAACAAACAAAACAGATGTGAACTCAGACCTGGAACAAGCAAATTTAATAAATATTTACAGAACCTACCACCCCATATCCACAAAACATATATTTTTTTCAATATTATATCATACCTAGTCTAAAAGTGATCACATAATAGGAAACAAATCACTTTTTAGTAATTACATAAGCATTTCACAGATTTAAATGAAATCCTGAGCAATAGAGCAAGATTCTCATTCTGTCTCCCTCTTTTTCTTTCTTTTTTCTCTTTTATTCTACTTCTTTCTTTCTCTTAAAAAAAAAAAAACTTCTCCTCTCTCTCTTTCTTTCTCTTTTAGTCTTCAAAAAAAAAAAAGAGAATTTCTCAAAATGTTAAACATAGAATTACCATATGACCTAGTAATTCCATTCCTAGGTATATAAAAGAAATGAAACATGTGAAATGAAGTGAAAAACTTGAACATGAATGTTCATAATAACATTATTTATAATGGCCAAAAATGGAAACAGTCCAAATGTCTATTAACTGATGAATAGATAAATATGGTATGTCCACACGAATGAAATGTTCACCAGTAAAAAAGAAGTGTGTTAATACTTGTTACAACACATTAGATTAACCTTGAAGATACAAAGTAGCCAGTCATAAAGGATCATATATTGTACAATTCCATTTGTATTTAATATTCAGAATAGGCAAATATGTAGAGCCAGAAACTAGATTTGTGACTACTTAGGGCTAGGCTGAGAGGGAATTGGGGAGTGACTGCCAGTAGATACAGACTTTTTGGGGTAATAAATATGCTGTAAATTTGATTGTGGTGATGGTTGCCCAATAATAAGAGTGTACTAAAACCACTGAGTTGTATACTTTAGATGGATGGTTTGTATAGCATATAAATTATATCTCAATAAAGCTGTAATAAAAACAAAAGAGGTGGTAGGCTTATTGACCTGGGGCCATAGCTTGCTGACCTATAATACATTCTTCTTCATTTTTCCTGCTAAGCCATTTATTTATCAATCTGTTCCATTACTCAATTTTTCATTCAAATTTTTAAGTACTTGTCTCACACTTTCCCTCTGTGTTCCACTATGACTTTACATCTTTATGGACATTCTAGCTTTAGTGTTTGTTGACCACCTCCATTTTACTAACCTTTAGTTTTCTCTCTACTTCAGCTATTTCCTGTGGCCATAGTCAATATGGTGTCTTAACCATCATCCGAACTGTCCCATTGCCGAGACTTTATTTCCTATTTTGAGATTACTTTCTCAATTATAATTATTGAAAATGCCATACATATAAGATTTTCTGGTTTTTGAGGAGGTTATTATATATGTTTTTAAATTAGAAAGTAGTACCAAATTATTATTGCTACCTGCAGTAAGTTGTTGGAAAGTTTCCATGTAATGGTATTTCACATTTTTCATCCATTTATTCCTCTTCTCATGTCTTCACCTATCTCACACCCTCTCACCGTCATGTTTCTGTGATTGTGACTGCTGTTTTAGATATATGGAAGACATTTAAAATTGCTATGCCAGTGTGAGTTGGCAGTAACAAGCCACTTGAATTTAAGTGTTCTGAGGTGAGAAGAAAATGGCTACAATAACTTCTTGCTCCTCTTGTATAATACAGAAAGGCTGTGGCTTCATGACATGTTGGTAAGAATGTTATGGGATTTATATTAGCTTGAGTTCAAATTTGGTCTCTACCACTACCAGCTGTGTGACCTTGTGCAAGCTGCTCAAGCTTTTTGATACCTCTATTTACCCAGGGGATTGTTTGGAGGATAAATGAGATAATGTATGTAAAGTCTCTGATAGAATGCTCAGCATGTAAATATTACTTCACAGTTTTTGTATTGAGTAAATGTTAACTTCCCTTTTTTCCATTCATATTTATAGTCACAGAGTTAACTTTTAAGGATTACTTTTTACATCCATTAGTTTCTACCTAAAAAAATCTTTGAAACTTGAGAAAGCAACATTTTATGTTTAATTTGAAAGAAGTCATTGAAGTTTAAATTAGTTTATCTGAGGTATCTGAAGTATTTTAGAACTTAAAGAATAGTAGAAAAGAAATTACATAGTTAGAAGAAAACCAGAAGAAAAAAGTTATCAGATTTTTTTTTGTTTGTAGACTTAAAGAAAAAAAAAATCTCTGCTTTAATAAAGCACTTGTCGTGTTTATTGCTATTTGGAAAATATACTGTTGGGAGTAAGGTGCTAATCTTGAATATTTGGATTTATTAATTGGTTGCTTACAGTGCACTAAGCAGTTTGTAAAATATTATTCTTACCTTTTTGGACATAATAGTCTTGAGAATTTACCTAAATGTTGGGAGTCTCATTCCTAGAAAAATTGAAGGTCAGCATGCAGCGGAAGATCGATGTGCAAGTGGACTATATCTAAAGCTTATGCACCAGTTGTTCTGGAGTCAATATGTTTTCCCAAAGAAATAAAAGGGATTTACTTAATAACTACTTATAAAAGCATATTTAATGATAATTCAAAAATATTTATTGTTTTCTCTGTATCATGATCTGAAAAGTAAACAGAACACCCAAGTGCTTTGCTATCACGGAGCTTGCGACGTAGTGGTGAGGTAATGAGAAACTGATGCCATGTGTGGAAACATCTCTTTGCATTTAATTTAGGTCTTATTTTTCTATAAGAGAGAGACTCAGAATAATGTGGTCTGCTTTTGTGTGTTCAGTAAATAAGAAAGTACTTGTGATTTTACATTATAGTAGATCAGCAGTTCATTTTGAAAGCCTCACTTCTTAAGGTCATTTTAAAGGTAGTTTGCAGGGCTGAAGTTGGTAATTTGTCTAGCAACCTACATAGCTCGAAGTTGTTATAGAAAAAAAATTAAACTTACACCTTGCTTTTAGTATGATTTATAGTAAATCTGAACCTACCAAAAAATTGGAAATATTTTTTTTCCCTTTTGCTACTCTTAACCCTTTCCTACTTAAACATTTTTCTATTTGATTTCCAGAATGTTGCTAGAGTATGAATGCTTGTAGTAAAATATATATATGCATACTCATAACAGAATATACATACTTATATTCTTTTATGGTATAAGAAAGCATTATAGAATAATATATACTATGATAGAGCCATAGTTGAATATTAAAACTTTTAGAATAGAGGCCAGGCGTGGCTTGTGCCTATAATCCCAGCACTTTGGGAGGCCAAGATGGGTGGGTCACCTGAGGTCAGGAGTTCAAGACCAGCCTGGCCAACATGGTGAAAACTTGTCTCTACTAAAAATACAAAAATTAGCCAGGTGTGGTGGTATGTGCCTGTAATTCTAGCTACTTCGGAGGCTGAGGCAGGAGAATCACTTGAGCCCGGGAGACAGAGGTTGTAGTAAGCCAAGATCACGCCACTGCACTGCAGCCTAGGTGACAGAGTGAGACTCTGTCTCACAAAACAATAACAAACTTTTGGAATAGAACCATATTTAACTGATTCTCTTCCTTTATTTAATAAATTGCTTTGTCTTTGGTGAATTTCTCTTTTAATTCTTTAAATGTGATATTCTACTTGTTTTGATGCATTGTCCATTTTTTATTAACTTTTCCTTGGATGAGAAAGGTTACCATCTCTGTATATGCTGATAATTTCTGAAGTTGTATCTCTAGCCATGATCTTTCCCCTGAATGCAGAGTCTCTGAGTACTTGCTGGATATGTCTACCTGGATATCTGTAGACTCCTACAATTTCAAAATTGTATATTTTGGGGAAGGGGCTAAAATTCAGCAATTTTTATACTTTGATTATACCTAGTATATTGGATTGCACATGAGCATTTTCCATTTTCCTTCTCATTAATAGTTTCATAGAAGGGTACAAATAGCAGGCTCTTGTCCTCTTTGCATGTACAAAAAATACTTCAGAATATTCATAAAAATATAAACAGATGCAGATTTATATATTAAAAGTTCTATTTAGACAGCTTAGTAAAAGAGTAATCATGTATTAGAGATTAATCGTAGTGTGAAATAAGAAGTAAATAAATTAGACTACATTACAATTAAGGACTCCTCTTCATCAAAAGATAACTATTAACCATTATCCACTAAAAGGATATAGAGGTCCTTGGAGAATAGGTGATTTCCGGACTGGGGCAGGGAAAGTACAGTGTGTGCTTGGAACATCTTGTGCCAGAAGTTACTTCTCTGGAAGTGCTCAGAGAATTATGTGGATATGCCAGAAGGACACAGGGACCAGCCTGAATAGGAGAGACTACCACTGGCCCTATGTGGAATAATTTAGGCATCAAATTAGATAATAGTGATAAATGATTATAACCCATTGACAGAAAATCCATGAATCTACACTAAAATATGTAAATATACACATTCAGAAATGGAGAAGAAAAACCAATTTATAGGAGGAAATCAAGTCATAAATGGTGAAAGAATGTTGGAATTAGGAAGTTAAAATATGGCAGTTACTTGAGTTACCTATTTTTCTATAACTACTCCAAAGTGTAGTGGCTTAAAATGACACACATTTATTATTTCACAGTACATAACGGGCTTAGCTGAGTCCTCTGCTTCGTGATCTCAGAAAGCTGACATCCAGGGATTTGGCACTGGGTCTGCAGTCTCATCCAGAGGTTTGACTGGGGGATGGATCCACTTTTACACTGACTTATTGGTGGTTAGCAGCATTCAGTTCCTCATGGACTGTTGGCTGGAGGCCACCCTCAGTTTCTTGCTTTAATAAACTGCATCGAAGTGTGCAAACTGAGAAAGCAATAGAAACTGTTAACAAAATAGAAAGCATAATCTTCTATAACCTAATCACAGAAGTGACATCCCCTTTGTTATTGTCTTACTCTGTTGGTTGAAAGATTACACAGGGAGAGGGGATTACACAAGGCCAGGAACACCAGGAGGTAGTGCTCATCTTAGAGGCTGCCTATCATGGCAGACATCATTAATATAATTGACTCAGGCAAAAATCATCAATGGATGTTAAAATCATGGGTAGAGTTGAGGAGTAACTTAGATATTTACATAGTCTGAAAATATCTTCTCACAAGATACTAAACTCAAAAGGGGAAATATAACTTTATAGTACAGAAACTTAGCAGACACAACTAAGTGATCAAAGGTAACATTACCAGTAATGAGAAGAATCAGCATTATGTGCCCTTTGATAGCTGGGGAGGACACATTACCACCCCTCTGGTCTTCTACAAAGAAGTGTATAATCTGTATCTGTATCTAAATACGAGGAAGCATCGGGCAAACCTGCTGAGGTGCAGTTTATAAGGTAATTAGCTGGTATGCTTCAAATGTCAGCTATGAAAAACATAGAGAATGAGAAAGCCTTATCATAATTTAAAGAGAGACGTGGCAATTGTTTTTGTTTTTGCTATGAAGAATACTATGGAACTTTTTTGGGGGGCGGGGGAAGACAGTCTCAGCTCTGTCTCCCAGGCTAAAGTGCAGTGGTGTGATCTCGGCTCACTGCAACCTCCATCTCATGGGTTCAAGTGATTCTCATGCCTCAGCCACCTGAGTAGCTGGTATTACAGGCATGTGCCACCATAGCTGGCCAGGATATCTTTATGATATGTATTATAGTATAGTATAGAATATTATTATAGGAATATAATAGAGGCCAAGTGTGATGGCTCACGCCTGTAATCCTAGCACTGGCAGGCTGAGGCGGGGGGATCATCTGAGGTCAGGTGTTTGAGACCAGCCTGGTCAGCATGATGAATCCCTGTCTCTACTAAAAATACAAAAATTATCTGGATATTGTGGTGCATCCCTGTAGTCCCAGCTACTCAAGAGGCTAAGACAGGAGGGTTACTTGAACCTGGGAAGTGGGGGTTGCAGTGAGCCAAGATTGCACTGCTGTACTCCAGCCTGGGCGACAGAGCAAGACTCTGTCTCAAAACAACAACAAAAAAGAGAACTATAATAGACTATTAGGACAAATAGAGTAGTTGTATAGTCTACTGGTTCTGTTGCTGCATGTGTTTTCTTTTTCTTTGATAAATTTCTCTTTCAATTCTTTACATGTTGATATTCCCTAATGGCAAAAACTAAATAAGATTTTTGTTGTTGTTGTTGTTGCCCAGGCTGGAGTGCAGTAGTGTGATTTCGGCTCACTGCAACCTCTGCCTCCCAGGTTCAAGCGTCAGCTTCCTGAATGGCTGGGATTACACGCCCTGCTAATTTTTCTTTCTTTTTTTATTTTTTTTGAAGTAGACATGGGATTTCGCCATGTTGTCCAGGCTGGTCTTGAACTCCTGACCTCAGGTAATCCGCCTGCCTCAGCCTCCCAAAGTGCTGAGATTACAGGTGTGAGCCACTGTGCCCAGCCAAATAAGATCTTAAGATTAGATTGGCAGTTTTCAGAGTGGTTCATGGATACTTGGGGATCACCAATACACTTTTTAGGGAGCACATGAGGGGAAAACTGTTTTCATAATAATACTAAAACATTTTTTGTTTTTACTGTGTTTTTATTTGTATTGATGGTGCAAAAGCAATCATTAGTTAAACTTGTTGGTACCTGAGCATGAATCAAGACAGAAGCACCATACTTTACTAGAAGTTGTATTCTTCACTGCTGTGTACTTGCAGTTTTAAAAAAAAACAACAGTTTTGCTTAAGAATATCACTGATAAAGCAGTATTTTATTAAATCTCAACCATTAATTATACATATTTTAAATATTCTCTATGATGAAATGATAAAACTACAAAGCACTACTTGTACATATGAAATTGTAATAGTAGTTTTGAGGAAAAACAAGCACTTGTGTGATTTGTAAGCTGAACTAACTGCTTTTTTTCATAGAATACCAAAACTACTAGAGAGAACAACTAATAAAATCTATTATTCACACTTGAGTATTTGGCACACATTTTCTCAAAAATGAACAAGCCTCAGAGAAAACAACTGACATACATGAAACAAAAAAACAAAACAAAACAAAAAAAGGAAACCTTAGCAAAGAAATAGAAGACATATAGAAAGACCAAATCGTAATTTTAGAACTGAAAAATATAATAACCAATGCAGTAGCCCAGTGAGTACACTTAACAGCAAATAGTGCAGACCGAGGAAGGATCAGTAAACTAGCAAGTAGTAGTTACCCAATCTGAACAACAGAAAACAGACTGAAAAAGAAAATGTACAGCGCCTCAGGGAACTATGAGACTATAAAAAGATTTAACACTTGTGTCTTTAGAGTTACAGAAGGAGAGGAAGGGAAAGGGGTGGGTTGAAAAAGTACTTAAGGAAATAATGGCTGAAAATTTTGCAAAAGACCTAAAGCTACAGTTTAAAAAAGCTGAGTAAATGTTCAACAGAATAAATCCATAGACATCCTGACCAAGATATCTCAAAGTCAAACTTATAAAAACAAGGTAAGTCTTTAAATCAGCACGAGAGAAATGACACTTCATGTAGTTGGGGAAAACGGTTCAAATGACATCCTCGTGTCAGTGTAAATGCAGAAATCCTTAAAACATTAACAAATAGAGTTAAATAATATTTCAAAAAAATTATACGCCATGATCAGTTATGGTTATTTTATGAGTGTAAGGCTGGTTCACTATTTGAAACTTAGTATAATCATATTAACAGGCTAAAGAATAAAACCCAAGATAAAACAAAAACTTGGAAAAATATAGAGGGAAATGTTGTCAGTTGGATAAAGAACATCTGTGAAAGTCTATAGCTGACGTTATACTTAATGGCAAAAGACTGAGTACTTTCTCTATAAAATCTGTAAAAAGCAAGGATTTCTGCCCTTTTCATATAGTGTTGAAAGTTCTAGCCAGTGCAGTAAGGCAGGAAAATAATATAAAGGCATACAAATTGGAAAGAAGTAAAACGTATCCTATTTGCAGACGTTATGACAATCTACATAGAAATTTTTTTTTTGAGACATAGTCTCACTCTGTGGCCAGGCTGGAGTGCAGTGGCGCGATCCCCACTCACTCCAACTTCCGTTTTCCGGTTTCAAGCAATTCTCCTGCCTCAGCCTCCCGAGTAGCTGGGACTACAGGCACACACCACCACACCCAGCTAATTTTTTGTACTTTTTAGTAGAGATAGGGTTTCACCATATTGGCCAGGATGATCTTGATCTCTTGACCTCGTCATCCACCTGCCTCGGCCTCCCAAAGTGCTCCGATTACAGGCGTGAGCCACCGCGCCCAGCCTACATAGAAAATTTTTAAAGAAATCTACAGAAAAATAACTTATAGTACTAATTAATAAATAAGTTCAACAAAGTTGTGCACAGTAAAAGATAAACACAAAAATTGTGGTTAACATTAGATAAAAGGAGAAACAGGAGTGGGCGTAATTTAGGTGTCATTTAGTAGGAAATACATTTTAACTGTCAAAAGTGAGTAATAGAATCTTTAAAATAGTTAACATATATTATGTGCTTTCAGACATTTGCCGGATGTATTCAAGCAAGTTATAGATTGTAATTATGGCAGCATTTATCAGACTAGAAGTTGTTAGTGGTTTTTTTTTCTCCTAAAATCATTAAAGAAGTTTGGATCTGTCATTGGTATCATTGGTTTTTATTTCCTGTTTCTGTTGTTTGATCTTTTCACTCATGCATCTATGGTTTCACACCTTTTGCTTTATATTTCTTAAGAATAAGGGGAATCTGCTCTAGGACAGTTACTAAGATGGTCAGTGACTTTACCCTAGAAAAAATTAATTTCATTATAATTATTACATTAATTGGGCAGTCGTCAAGCTGTCTTTCAGCAAGTAGAGACATTTGGATTGATTCCTAAGATAACTTATTTTTCAGGTTCATATTATCCAACATTTAAAAAATACTCTATTATGATTGTTAGTTTTGGGATCCAATCAGTGGGAATCAGGAAAATATTATCTAAAGAAATTTTCTGGCAAAGAAATGAAAAAACTTGGATCTCTTTGGTTTAGAGTTACTTTGATCTTAAAGTGACAAAGTTTCAGAGAATGAAAATAAATTTTACAGCTACATTCTGTAAAGCTTTGAATATTTTAAAGGATATGCAGTCAGAATATTTAGACATTTATCTAGTAGTCTTTAAGAGATGACAACATTTCCTTCTTTGGTTATAGACTCTTTGTGAACTATAAATATTACTTCAGTATTAGAGTACTGTTTGCTTATTTTAAATGTATGCAGATCCAAATGTTTAATACTCATTATGAAAAGTGAGCATCAAAACAATAGAGAAAATCTAAAGTGCTTTAATAACTGGACTTTTAAGAATTCAGGTCTTCTAATGCCCTTACTAAACCTCGTACTTTAACACATTGATGCTTAAATGGGACTTAAACTGTTCCAGACTTTTACCATGCACCTAATCAAATTCTTCCTTTAAAGTAAATTTAGGACAGGGTTAAATCTGGCAAAGGATATCAAAAGGTAGTAAGACAGTTGGTACCTTCATGAAGTTTAAAATCAGGGAAGGAGACTAAGGGATGAAGTCAATATAAATGTCAGTATTACTATAATTGTAAATAGTTTTTGGTTTCTCATGATTCTGTAAGATTAATCTGGAAAATGTTATTTGCTTTGAACATGTTACCTTGAAATGTGTATGTGTCTTATAAATCCATACAGTTTTTGAATTTTGAATAATAGGTGTGAAACTTTAGTGTTTTAAAGAAAGTGAGATGGTTTCTTAACTGGAGACTTAAATTATGTATTAAGCAATTGCATTATACTTGGGACTAAGGCCGTTAATATATTGAGTTTTAAAAATTAGCTTTATTGAAGAGGTACAACTTACCTGTAATAAAAACTAACTAGTTTTAAGTGTACAGTTAATGTGCCTTGATAAATGTATATAGTTGTATAGTCACCATAGTCAAGATGTAGAATAGGTCTGTCACCCTAAAATGTTACCTGGTACCCTTCTACATTCACTTACTGCTCTCCCTCTCTAGCCCACAACCCCTGAACTTTCATTTACTGTAGTCTGTTTTTTGTAGCATTTATAAATCAAACCATACAGCACATAGCTTTTTGTGTCTGGTTTCTTTCACTTAGCATATTGCTTTTGAGATTCATTTATGTTGTTGGGTGTATCAGTCTTTTACTGTTCATTTCTGAATAGTACTCCATTGTCTGGATATATGACAGTTAATCTGTTCACCAGTTGAAGACATTTAGGTTGTTTCCAGATTTTTCTATTAAGAATAAAGCTGCTGTGGACATGTGAGTACATATTTTTGTGTGGACATGTTTTCATTTCTGGATACACTTTAAGAGTCTAACACACTGTTTTCTGAAATGTGGTAGAATTTTGAGTTCCCACTAGCAGTGTGTAAAATTTGCATTTGCTCTACATCTTCAACATTTGGCATGTCAATATTTTTACTTTTAGCCATATACACTATGTGTCTGGATATTAGTTTTCTGTTGCTGTGTAACAAATTCCCATAAACATAGTAGTTTAAAACAGCACTCATTTATTATTTCATAGTTCCATAGATCAGAAGCTCACCACTGCATGACTGAGTTCAGAGTATCACAAGGCTGAAATCAAGGTGCCTTCAAGACCGAATTCTCTTCTGAAGGTTCTGGGGAAGTCTGCTTTCTAAGCTGTTCAGGTTATTGACAGAATTCAACTCTTTGCTCTTACAGATTGAGCTCTATTTCCTTGTTCCTGTTCACTGGAAGTCACTCTTATCCCCTCCAGGCTGCCTGCATTCAATGCCATGTGTCCCCTCCACTTCCCTTGTGTTGAATTCCTCTCCTGCTTTGACTCTCACTTTCACCTTCTTAGACCACACAGGGAAAATTGCTTTTAAAGGGCTCTTACAGGTCAGAGCTACCTGGATAAATCTTATCCAGAGGTTGTTGATTTGGGACCTTATACATGTGGAAAATCCTTTTGCAGTAGTAACTCGATTAGTGTTTGATTTAGTAATTGGGAGAAAATGTGTGTATGCAAGGAGTTCAGAATTTCAAAAGGCTAAGATTCTGTCCACCACATAATCATTTAATCTGCATCTTCAGTAACACTTCATATGTCCATTTTAAAATTGTAGCCATATTTATTATGCTAGTTAGATGTATAGTAATATCTCACTGTGGTTTTAACTTGCATTTTTCTAATGTCCAATGATGTTAAACATCTTTTCATGTACCTGTTTGATGTTAATCATATCTTTTGTTGTGAAATATCTGTTCAAGTCTTAATGTCTTTATTGCATATTGCTATTTAGTTGTTGTAACATAATTTGTTGAAAATTTTTTTTATTGTTTTTTTTTTTTTTTTTTTTTTTTGCCGTTTAATTACCTGGAAACCTTTCTTGAAAATTGTGTGTGTGTGTGTGTGTGTGTGTGTTTATTCTGTTTCATTGATTTTTGTTTTTACACCAGTACCACTCTTCTGATGACTAGCTTAATAACTTTTTTTTTTTGAGATGGAGTCTCACTCTGGTGCCCAGGCTAGAGTGCAGTGGTGCGATCTCGGCTCATTGCAACCTTTACCTTCCAAGTTCAAGTGATTCTTTTGCCTCAGTCTCCCGAGTATCTGGGATTACAGGCGCCTACTATCATGCCTCACTATTTTTGTATTCTTAGTAGAGATGGGTTTCACCATGTGGGCCAGGCTGGTCTTGAACTCCTAACTTTAAGTGATCCTTCTGCTTTGGTCCCACAAGTGTTAGGATTACAGGTGTGAGCCACCTTATCTGGCGGTAGTTTTCTTTTTTTGTAATATTGTCTGATTTTGGCATCATAGTAGTGCTGGCTTCATAAAATGAGTTCAGGATAGTACCTCTCTGCTTTCTGAAAGAATTTGTGTAGGATTGGTATGTTTTTGGACTTCATCTTTCTCATGACTTCTTTTAGCATTATGAAATGTATAATTCACAAAATGTTTGCATTTAAATCTGCCATCTTGCTATTTGCTTTCCAATTTTTCTTGTTTGCTTTTTGTTTCTTTGTACCTGTCTGCCTTTCTTTGTATTGAGTATTCTTTCTGGTTGCATTAGTCAGGGTTCTCCAGAGAAACAACCAGTAGAAGATACGTATGTCTGGAAAGATTTACTATAAGGTATTGCCTCACATGATTATGGAGGCTAAGAAGTCTCTTCCTGCTGTCTGTAAGCTAGAGACGCAGGAAAGCTGGTGCTGTAGCTTGAAGGCCTGAGAGCTAAAGAACAGATAGTATAAATTCTACTCTGAGCCTGAAGTCCCGAGAACCAGGAGCATTGAGGAAGGAAAAGCTTGACTGCAGCTCAGGCAGTCGGGCAGAAAACTAATTCAGTCTTCTACCTTTTTGTTCTATCCAGGTACTCGACAGATAGGATGTTATCCAATCAGTGTTTTACTTAGTTCACCAGTTCAGATGCTAATAATCTCTTCTATAGACACCCTAGCAGATTCTCACTCAGAAATAATGTTTAGCTGGAGATCTGAGTATCTTTTGGCCCAGTTAGTTTGACACAAAGTTAACCATCACAATGATACCATTTTATGTTGTCTCCTTTTAAAAGTTGTTTTAGAGTTTACAATATACATCTTGAATATACCATGCTCTACCTTCAAATAATGATAGTGTTTGACAACAGCATCCATCCATTTTTTTCTCTACCCTTTTGTGCTGTTGTCATATGTTTACTTTATATACCCTGCAATACATTATTTTTGTTTTTAAAGTCATGTTTTAAAGACATTTAAAAATGAGAAAAATATCTTTTATACTTACCATTTACCATTTCTGATATTCTTCATTTCTTGGTCTAGATCCAGATTTCCATCTGGCATCATTTTTCTTCTGCCTGAAGTATTTTCTTTTGACCTTTTTTTTGGTATGTTGAAGCCTAATCTTTTTTTTCCAGTTTTTGGTTTTCTGGAAAAAGCATTTGCCATAATATGTGAAAGATACTTTTGCTGGATATAAAAACTGATATTTTTTTTTTTTTTTAACAGTTTAAACAGATTCCATTGTTTCCTGTCCTTGGTGTTTCTAAGAGGAAATATGCCGTAGTCATTTTGTCATATGTATATAGTTTATCCGTTTTCCTCCCTGATTATATTTAGGATTTTTTGTGTCACAGCAATTTGATTATTATATATGTTTTTTCATGTTTCTTCTACTTGGAATTCACTGAACTTAGATTTGGCGATTTAAAGTTTTCATCAAATTTGGAAGATTTGGGGCCGTTATTTCTCTTTTTCTTTTTCTCTTTGTTTTTTAGATGAAGTCTCGCTCTGGCGCCCAGGCTGGAGTGCAGTGGTGCGATCTCCGCTCACTGCAACCTCTGCCTCCCGGTTCATGCAATTCTCCTGCCTCAGCCTTCCGAATAGCTGGGATTACAGGCGCACACCACCACACCTGGCTAATTTTTGTATTTTAGTAGAAACAGAGTTTCACCCTGTTGGTCAGGCTGGTCTCAAACTCCTGACTTCGTGATCCACCCACCTTGGCTTCCCAAAGTGCTGGGATTACAGCCGTGAGCCACTGTGCCGGGCTGGCCATTATTTCTTTGAACAGCATATAAAATGTTTTATTGACTTGAAATTCCTATAACAAAATCGTTTTAAAAGTGAACAGTTCAGTGACTATTTATTTATTTACAAAGTTTCACTTGGTTGCCCGGGATGGAGTGCAGTGGTACACTTATGACTCACTGCATCCTTGACCTCCCAGGCTCAAGCAGTGATTCCACCTTACCCTACTGAGTAGCTGAGACTATAGGTACTTGCCGGCATGCCTGGCTAATGTTTTTGTTTTGTTTTTGTTTTTGAGGTGGAGTCTCGCTCTGCTGCTCAGATAGAGTGCAGTGGCATGATATCTGCTCACTGCAACCTCTACCTCTTGGGTTCAAGTGATTCTACTGCCTCAGCCTCTTGAGTAGCTGGGATTACAGGCACCTGCTACTACGCCCAGCTAATTTTTGTAATTTTACTAGAGACGGGTTTTACCATGTTGACCAGGCTGGTCTTAAACTCCTGACCTTAAGTGATCTGCCCTCCTTGGCCTCCCAAAGTGGTGAGATTACAGGTATGAGTCACCATGCACAGCCTTTTTTTTTTTGTATTTTTTGTAGAGATGGTGTTTTGCCATGTTGCACAGGCTGGCATTTAGTACATTTATAATGTAGTGCAAACACTACCTTTGTGTCATTTGAAAATACTTCATCACCCTGAAAGGAAACCCCATAGCCAAAAAGTAATTGTTCACCATTCCTCCCCCACCAGCAATTAGCACCCACCAATCTCTGCATTTTGTTTCTGTGTATTTTTTTTTTTTGTCAGAGTATTTCATATAAATGGAATTCTAAAATATGTGGCCTTTTGTGTCTGGCTTCTTTTACTTACCATAATGTTTTTGAGGTTCATTCATTTTGTAGCATCCTATTATGTTTTATATTGGATGTCATACATTGTGAACTTTATGCTGTTGTGCTAGATTTTGTTTTATTCCTTTAGAGAGTGTAAGAATTTGTCATATACTTAAGTTACTGAGACCCAAATTTGATCTTTCTGAGACTTGCTTTCTATCTTTCTTAAGGTAAGTCCAGGACAGCCTTTAATTCATGGCCAATATAGCCGTTCTGAGGACTGGACCCAGTTCTTCGTGTATTTAAAAGTTTCTCCACTCTGGCCCATGAGATCATGAACTATTCCTAGCTCTGTGCAAACTCCTAAAAGTTATTCAACCTGCTATTAGTTCTTTTCTTGGACTTGGGAAGTTTCCTCTCAAACTTATGCAGAGACTGGAGGAGACTTTCATGCAGAAGATCTCCAAAGATCTCTCATGCATCTCCCTTTTCTAAAGTATTCTTCCTCACAAGTTTAACCTCCTTGGCCACATGAAGATACACGAACTTCATGTATCTCTGACTTTTCAATTTGGTAACATCACAGGACTGTGTTCTGTTCCCCCTTCCTATGCTGCAACCTGGAAACTAACTTCAGATAGCAAGCTGGGACATAGATCCTAAGGGCTTACCTCTTTGGTTTTTTTATGTAGGTGATCACAGATAATGTCTGAAAAATGTTGTTTTATACAATTTTTCTGATTTACTGGTTTTTTATACTGGTTAAGTGGTTTGTATAGCATTTCTCCTTCACGGGCAGATGTTACTGAATTTTTAAATCAGCCTAGTATAAGGAAAGTCTATCTTGAACTTTAGGGAAATGAAATTATTTATGGACCTCGTCATCAAGTGATCTTGTCAGTAACTTGGTCATGTGGCAGGATGTTTGAATTCTTCAAGCTTTCTTACATAAACTTAAAACATGTTAGCTTTAGAACTTTTTTGATATTTAGATAAAATTTTATGGTTTTGTTTAGTTGAGTAGTTCTCTAAGCAGTAAATGTCAATACCTTATTAGATGTATCTGTCACAGTATCTATCATTATTTTAGTATTTCCCAACCCTAGACTGGAGCTATCAGCTAGAAATTCACTGTAGAACTAATTTACCTTCAGAAATGCAATTTTTTTCAGTTAATTCTGATATAATAATTTATAAACTGATGTGTATTTTTTGTTTAAATGTTATTATGCATTAGGTTCAGGATCAGTAAACTATAGCCCACAGACCAAACCGAAATGAAACAATTACTGATAAATATAATACTCCCAGGTAGTAGCTTAAGAAGCTGACCATGAAGGGGTAGGGAGAGGGGTTTCTTTTTTTTAAATGGAAGGTAATCTATGAAGACATTGTTACTGTAAAAGTTCAAGCAATACAGAATTGGAGTAAAACGTGGGAAGTGTAGGGTAGAGATGATGGTGCGCTTGGGAAAGTGACTACAGAGATAGGAGTTCTCTTAATTAAAGAACTTAGTTTTCTAAAGAGTATTGGTTTTTATCCTGAAGGCAGTGGAGAGCTATTGAATTTTAGCAGGGGTGTGATGTGGTCAGTTTGGGACAGATTGTAGTTGCAATAATGTTTTGGATATATGGATTCCAAGTTTAGGAGCAAGATGAGATATTCCTTGTTAATGGAAAAGTCCTTAGGAGCCTGACCTGGTTGGCTCTTGGGTCTTGTGGATGTTGTTTAGTTGGGAGTGATACAGATAAATAAGTGAGATAGATGGTATCATTTATAAAGAATTGATAACACTGTAAAGGTCAGTGGGCTGGAGAAACAAGGACCTAGTTTTAAAATCCTGCTTGAAACCACCACATAACCACTTTTTACCTTCACTTATATAAAGCAGCAATGGTACTCATTAAAAAAAAAAACAAAGTAAAACAAAAATCTTACAGTGACAGTGCAAAGTTTAGTAAATAAGATACCGGTATGCTCTTGAGAGTCTTGCAAGAAACATACTAAACTTTTAGGTAGTGTGGAATAAGAAAAAAAAAGCATTAAGAAAAATTAAGACAAGCAAGAGTATGTAAGGCAGTGAAGATAAGAATCATGGTAAGAATATTAAGATCAATTAAATAATGTGCAAAGTAAGCAGAAATCTGTCTCTATTCATTAATAATATCAAGCTTTATTAATGTTTGCTTTCTTTTATCCTCACTTTAACATATATTTTATACTTAAGGTGACCTAATATTCAATTAACCAGATCTGGAAAAATGCAGTTATCTGCTATAACTTGCAAGAAAAAGACTAGTTATTGGCAGGATGTCAGTTAATTGAATGTAGTAATTTACTGATTAGACTTTAAGTTTACATAGGATTAAAGGTATGTTGAGTTTAAAAGCCAATCATACTAAAAAAAATTTTTAGGTTGTTTTCAGTAGCTTCTTAAGATACATATTTAAATATTCCAATGTTAATTGTGCCCTTCTATTAATAGCAATTGTGTAGTTATTGCTATTTTAATTGCTAGGCAGGGTCAAGGTTAGATAATAGAATATAGGATGCTTGGTATTCAATTTACCACTGAACTTTAAAAACTTTAAAAACTAAATATAATTATTTATATTACTTTTAATTCTGTAGACCTTTTTAGAGATTTTAATGATTCTACCTCTGTGAGTCTGTTATACTACTTGGGATTTTTACTGTTTTCGATTTAGAAGTACTTTTGCCAGGTGTGGTGGCTCATGCCTGTAATCCCAGCACTTTGGGAGGCTGAAGTGGACAGATCACCTCAGGGCAGGAGTTCAAGACCAGCCTGGCCAACATGGTGAAACTCTGTCTCTACTAAAAATACCAAAATTAGCCGAGTGTGGTGGTGCACACCTGTAATCCCAGCTACTCGGCTGAGACAGGAAAATTGCTTGAACCCGGGAGACAGAGGTTGCAGTGAGCCGAGATCGTGCCCTTGAACTCCAGCCTGGGCAACAGAGCAAGACACCCTAGCCCCCACCCCACCCCGCCCCAAAAAAATAAAAAATAAAGAAGTACTTTTGGTTCCACTGCTAATCAAATGGTGTGATCATCCACCAGATATCTGAACCTCCCTGGACCCAGTTCTCAGAGTTGTTAAATGTAGGCATTGACCCAGGTCTGTAGTTTTCCTAGAACAGTTTTTTTTCTTAAGTACATTTCACATAAAATCCTAGTATAGAAAACGGATAGTTGGTTTTACTTCTTTTTAATATATAAGTTAGGAGTTCAGATAAATTATGTTAAATTAGGGTCTGTTCCTGAAATAAAACTTTGTATTAACAGAAAAAATTGAAATGATTTTCAAGTGGCTAGCTGTCAAATTATACTCACCTTTCCATTGATATTTTTCTTATGTAGTTGCTCAGCATATGGGAAATTATGTTTCAATGCAGGGAAAAATGTTAACAGGTTTCTGTTTTTATCTTTTTAATAGCTCATTTTGTAGTCTCAGGAAACTCTTCAGTTAGAGTTGGCAAGGGAATTTCTGTTCTAAGCTCTATCGCAAAATCAGTCTACCCAGCAAGACAAATTGAAGCATTGACAGTCCCTAATATGTTAAAATTTGACATATAATGCTGGGCACGGTGGCTCATGCCTATAATCCCTTTTTGGGGGCCGAGACAGGTGGATCACCTGAGGTCAGGAATTTGAGACCAGCCTGGCCAACATGGTGAAACCCTGTCTCTACTAAAAATACAAAAATTAGCTGGGTGTGGTGGTAGGTGCCTGTAGTCCTCGCTGCTCAGGAGGCTAAGGCTGAGAATTGCTTCATCCTGGAAGGCAGAGGTTGCAGTGAGCTGAGATCGGGCCACTGCACTCCAGCCTGGTTGACAGGGTGAGACTTTGTCTCAAAGAATAATAATAATAATATAAAATTTGACATATAATATATTTAGGATTTTGAAAATATTTAAAATATTGTCAGATGTTTACATAAATCCTAAGTGACAGAACCCTAAATCAGCAGGGTTGGATTTAAGAACTCTTTCTACAGTATCATTTGTTTTCTTACCTATTTCTAAAAAATATAAATGCAATTTATAGATGTGGTCATATTATTAGTTTATGACTTATTTCCCTATGTTCTTTTGACTTAAAAATATTTAGTTTTAATTTTTTAAATAAATTTGTGCCTATTTTATGACTAATTATTTCTTTTTCTCCCCCCAGGGAAATGAGGCAAGTTATCCTTTGGAAATGTGCTCACACTGTAAGTCAAATATCCTTGTTATTAAGAGCTAGTTTTATTCATGCATCTCTCTCTGTGTGTGCACGTGTGTGTATCGTATATCTCTGTCATGTATATTTACTGTGTAGCAATGTTAGCTTTTAACTAAAATGGATAGTGAATTTGACATATAGTCTTCTTATGTTACCAGAGTAGGAGCTTTTTTTTTTTTTTTTTGAGACAGAGTTTTGCTCTTGCTGCCCAGGCTGGAGTGCAATGGCACGATCTTGGCTCGCTGCAACCACTGCCTACTCGGTTCAAGCAATTCTCCTGCCTCAGCCTCTGGAGTAGCTTGGATTACAGGTGTAGACCACCACTCCCGGCCAATTTTTTAAAATATTTTTAATAGTGACGGGGTTTCTTCATATTGGTCAGGCTGGTCTTCAACTCCTGACCTTGGGTGATCCACCCGCCTCGGCCTCCCAAAGTGCTGGGATTACAGGATTGAGCCAATGCACCCGGCCAGGAGCATTTTTTAAATAGACATCTTTATTACTAATATCTATACTGTGCTATAGTTATAAATAAACCCCCAAATCTCAGTGGCTTAACCTAGCAGAGGTTTTTCAAGTTGAAATTTCAAAGTGGATTTGTAGGAACACTTCTCTTTGGTGACTCAGTGATCCAGGCTCCCTTGTCTTGGAAAGCCACCATCTCTAATGCATATTCCCAGGATCACTGAGGAAGAGGGAAATCCAAGGACCTGCAGGCAGTGCTTTTATTTGCCTTGGCCCACAGATGATTTATATCACGTATGCTTGCATTTAATATTTATGGGCCAGAGCTAGTTATGTAGCACCATCAAACTGCCACTGTTTGGGGCTGAAAAGTATAGCTCTCCATATTTTCTGGAAGGAGAGACATATAAGGCACACAACATTCATTAAATCCATTTTTTTTTTTCGCTTTTTCTTTTTTGAACAATTAGAATCACCAAGTTTTTTGTTTTTCACAGTTTAGGGAGGGGTGAGGGTGATTCTCTGACTGAACAGCAAACTTCCAGAATAAAAAGTCTGTTGTCTGAAGCCTTTTTCTAATGTTTAAAATGTCTTCTTTTTGTGTTTGAAAAAGGTCTTTAAAATATGCCTTTGATAGAAGCTTAATGTTTGAAAGATTAGATGTTAATTTAGAATTAGTTCATTTGCTTGTATTAATATCCCAGTAAGCTTTTTTTTTTCTTTAAAGACTTAGGTTAGACCAGCGGTCTGGTTACTTACCATATCCAATTTGATGGTAGCCTGTTAATGGGATGTTGTATCAAGGGCATGTTCATTTTGCCATCCCTTTAAAAAATACAGAATCGTTCCTCCATGATTTTCCACTACAATATAAATTTTAGTTTTATTTGGTTACTGTTAGCTCTTAGGGTTAGGAATTAAGTCTAAAAAACCACTAATTATTATATAAAACAACATATTTATTGATTCATAATTTAGTATTTGCTAATACAAGATAAGGACTTGGTAATTTTTTTTTTTTGAGACAGAGTCTTGCTCTGTTACCTAGGCTAGAGTGCAGTGGCGTGATCTCAGCTCACTACAACCTCCGCCTCCCAGTTTCAAGCGATTCTCCTACTTCAGCCTCCTAAGTAGCTGGGACTACAGGTGCATACCACTATGCCTGGCTAATTTTTCGTATTTTTAGTAGATGGGGTTTCACTTAGTTAGCCAGGTTGGTCTCAATCTCCTGACCTCGTGATCTGCCCGCCTTAGCCTCCCAAAATTCTGAGATTACAGGCATGAGCCACCGTGCCTGGCCAGGACTTCATAACTCTTAAGTCCTTGTTTACACTGTTAATATACTTTGTAATTTTAATTTAGCCATATCTGCTCTACTCTTTCCTCACCCAGTTTCCCCTGCATTTTCAAATACTAATTTCTTCATATTTTCTGAGCAACTTCATTCCCTTAATTACTTTGGTTGTCTTCTGTACTCTCCCATGTTTGCTGGTGTGGAAACCAGAGTTTCATGTTATATTACCAAAGGTATTCAACATCATTCAGACTTCCTAGTATGTAGAAACTGTAAAACTCACAAGTACATATCTCAAATTCCTTGCAGTCAGAGTTCTTAGTGTTACTTTATTTCTGCCACAGATACACTCATGAGATTTGGAAGGTAGAAGTGAGTCGGAGTTTGTTCTTTTCCGATTTTTACTGCTTCTGCTGGTAGGATTCTGTTCGTGATCTGGATTTGTGTGGTGTGTGCGATGTGCTGGAGCCAGAAGCTTTCAGATTTACTATACACCTTCCTTATGGACAGGGAATACAGGTTGAGTATCCCTTATCCAAAAATCTTGAGACCAGAAATGTTTTGGGTTTTGAATTTGTTGGGGTTTTGGAATACAGGTGTACCTTATTTATTTATTTTTTAACTTTTATTTTAGGTTTATGGGTATATATGCAGGTTTTTTAAACTGTCTGTCACAGGAATTTGGTATACAGATTATTTTGCCATCCAGGCAATAAGCATAGTAGCTGATAGTTCATTTTTTGATCTTCTCCCTCCTCCCACCCTCCACCATCAAGTAGGCCTTGATGTCCGTTGTTCCCATGTGTTCTTGTTGTTTAGATCCCACTTAAAAGTGAGAAGATGCAGTATCTGGTTTTCTGTTCCTGTGTTTGCTTAGGATCATGGTGTCCAGCTGCATCTGTATTGCTGCAAAAGATATAATCTCGTGTTTTTATGGCTGCGTAGTATACCATGGTGTATATGTAGCTCATTTTCTTTATCCAGTCTACTGTTGATGGGCATTTAGATTTATTCCATGTCTTTGCTATTGTGAATAATGTAAATATATGTGTCCATGTGTCTTCATGGTAGAATGATTTATATTCATTTGGATATATACCCAATAGTGGGATTGCTGGGTCAAGTGGTAATTGTTTTAAGTTCTTTGAGGAATAGCCACACTACTTCCCACAATGACTGAACTAATTTACATTTTTACCAGCAGTGTGTAAGCGTTCCCTTTTCTCTGCATCCTCGCCAGCATCTGTTATTTTTTGACTTTTTAGTTATAGCCATTCTGACTGGTATGAGACAGTATGTAATTTGGTTTTGATTTGCATTTCTCTAATGATTAGTGTTGTTGAGAATTTTTTTCGTATGATTATTGGCCACATGTATGCCTTCTTTTGAAAAGTGTTCATGTCCTTTGCCCACTTTTTAATGGGTTATTTCGTTTTTTGCTTGTAGGTTTAAATTCTTTAGAGATTCTGGATATCAGACCTTTGACAGATGCATAGGTTGCAAATATTTTCTACCATTCCATAGGTCCTCCGTTTACTCTGTTGATGATTTCTTTGGCAGAAGCTCTTTAGTTTAATTAGGTCCGATTTGTCAGTTTTTGTCTTTGTTGCAATTGCTTTTGGCGTCTTTGTCATGAAATCTTTGCCAGATCCTCTATCTAGAATGGTATTTTCTAGCATATCTTCCAGGGTTTCTGTAGTTTTAGGTTTTTCATTTAAGTCTTTTATCTATCTTGAGTTGATTTTTGTCTATGGCATAAGGAAAGGGGTCCAATTTCAGTCTCCTGCATACGGCTCCTCAGTTATCCCAGCACTGCTTACTGAATAGGGGAGTCCTTTCCCCATTGATTGTTTTTGTCAGCTTTGTTGAAGATCAGATGGTTGGTTGTGTGCAACATTATTTCTGGGCTCCCTATTCTGTTCCCTTGGTCTATGTATCTGTTTTGTACCAGTACGATGCAGTTTTAGTTACTGTAGCCTTTGCAGCATAGTTTGAAGTCAGGTAGTGTGATGTCTCCAGCTTTATTCTTTTTGCTTAGGATTGCCTTAGCTGTTTGGGTTCTTTTGCTTACATATGGATTTTAAAATAGTTTTTTCTAATTCTGTGAAGAATGTCATTGGTAGTTAAATAGACGTAACATTGAATTTGTAAATTGCTTTGGGTAGTATGCAGCTGTGTCTTGTTGTATTGTGCTTTGACTTATTGCACTTTGCAGATAATTGCATTTCTTACAAACTGAAGGTTTCTGATGACCCTATGCTGAGCAAGTCTGTCTCTCCCATTTTCCCAGCAGCATGTCATCACTTCCCATCTCTGTGTCACATTTTGGTACTTCTTATTACCAAATATAATCAATATTTCATACTTTTTCATTATTATATCTATATGGTGGTCTGTGGTTAGTGGTCTTTGATGTTACTGTTGTAATTATTTTGGGGCAGCATAAACAGTGTCCATATAAGATGGCGAACTTAGTCCAGTAGCATGTGTTCTGACTGCTGTACTGACTGGCCATTCCCCCAACTCTCTCCCTTTCCTTAGGCCTTCCTATTCCCTAAGATACAACAGTATTGAAATTAGGCCAGTTAATAACCCTACACTACCCTCCAGTTGTTCAAGTGAGAAAGAATTACACATCTTTAATTTTAAATCGGAAGTTAGAAATGATTAAACTTATTGAGGAAGGTGTGTTGAAAGCCCAGATAGGCCAAAAGCTAGGCCTTTTGTGCCACACAATTAGCCAAGATGCGAATGCAAAGGAAAAGTTCTTAAAGGGAATTAATAGTGCTAACTCCAGCGAACAAACGAATGATAAGAAAATGAAACAGCCTTTTTACTGATATGGAGAAAGTTTTATGGTCTGGATAGAAGGTCAAACCAGCCACAACATTCCCTTAAGCCAAAGTCTAGTACAGAGCAAAGCCCTAACTCTTCAATTCTATGAAGGATGAGAGAGGTGGGGAAGCTACAGAAGGAAAGTTTGAAGCTAGCGGAGGTTGGTTCTTCAAGTTTAAGGGGATACGCCGTCTCCATAACTTGCAAGGTGAAGCAGCAGTTGCTGATGCAGAAGCTGCAGCAAGTTATCCAGAAGATGAAGGTGGCACTGACTTTCCTCTTGGGGACCAGTGCAGCTGGTGACTAAGTTACAGCCAGTGCTCATTCTAAATCTGCTCTGCCTGTGCTCCGTAAATAGAACAACAAAGCCTAAATGATAGCAGAACTGTTTGCAGCGTGGTTTACTGAATATTTTAAGCTCGCTATTGACACTTACCTTTCAGAAAAAAAGATTTATTTCAAAATATTGCTGCTCATTGACAATGCAGCTAGTCACCCAAGGGGTCTGATGGAGATAAACATAGAGACTAACGTTTTCATGCCTGCTAACATGACATTCATTCTTTAGCCCATGGAGTAAGGAGTAATTTTGACTTTCAAGTCTTTCTACTTAAGAAATACATTTTGTAATGCTGTAGCTGCCTTAGATAGTCATTCTTCTGATGGATCTGGGCAAAGTAAATTAAAAACATTCTGGAAGGGGCCAGGTGCAGTGGCTTACACCTGTAATCCCATACTTTGGGAGGCCAAGGTGGGTGGATCACCTGAGGTCAGGAGTTTGAGACCAGCCTGGTCAACAGAGTGAAACCTCACCATCTCTACCAAAAATACGAAAATTAGCTGGGGATGCTGGCACATGCTACTTGGGTGAGTGAGATATAAGAACGGCTTGAACCTCTGAGGTGGAGGTTGCAGTGAGCAGATATCATACCACTGCACTCCAGCCTGGGAGACAGAGTGAGAGACGCTGTCTCAAAACAAAACAAAACAAAAACAGAACAAACCTGGAAAGGATTGACTATTCTGAGTTTGCCATTAAGAACATTCTTGATTCATGGGAAGTCAAAATATCAGTATAAACAAGAGTTTGAAAGAAGTTGATTTCAGTCCTCATGGATGATTTTGAGGGGTTCAGGGCTTTCATGGAGAAAATAACTGCAGATGTGATAGAAGGAGCAAGAGAACTAGAATTATAAGTGGAGCCTAAAAATGTGGCTGATTTGCTGCAATCTGACTTGAACAGATGAGGAGTTGCTTTTTATGGGTGAGTAAAGAAAGTGGTTTCTTGATATGGAATCTACTGATGAAGATGTTGTGAACATTGTTGAAATGACAACGAAGGATTTAGAATATTCCATAAATTTGACTGATAAAGCAGCAGCAGGGTTTGAAAAGATTGACTCCAGTTTTAAAAGAAGCTCTACTGTGGGTAAAATGCTATCAAACAGCATTGCATGTTACAGAGAAATCTCTTATGAAAGTAAGAGTCAAATGATGTGGCAAAACTTTATTGCTGTCTTACTTTAAGAAGTTGTCACAGCCACCCTGATTAACATTGAAGCGAAATCTACCAGTAGCAAAATGATTAGAACTCACTGAAGGCTCAGATGATCCTTAGCATTTTTCAGCAAGAAAGTATTTTAAAATTAATATATATATATTGTTTTTTAGGCATAATGTTATTGCACACTTTATAGACAACAGTAATATGTAAACATAGCTTTTATATGCACTGGAAAACAAACAAAATTCATGTGGTTCACTTTATTCATTTTATTATGGTGATCTGGAAGCATTCTGTATACTGACTGAGCATCCCAAATCTAAACATCTGAAATCCAAAATGCTCGAAGAGCATTTCTTTTGCATGCCATGTCAACACTCAAAGTTTCATATTTCAGAACATTTTGGATTTCAGATTTTTAGATTTGGGTTGGTCAAGCTGTATGTTTTTTGATGGCTTTGTTTTGTAATACGACTTTGTGAATCATTTTTAAACTTAAAAAAATGGTGATATATATGACCAATTATCCATAATCTTTCCATCCCAATCACTATTTACATTTTATTCTGCTATTTCTTCCCAGATTTTTTTTTTTTTGACAGAACCTTGTTCTGTCACCCAGGCTGGAGGGCAGTGGTACGATCTCAGCTCACTGCAACCTCTGCGTCCTGGGTTCAAGCAATTCTCGTGCCTTAGCTTTCTAAGAAGCTGAGATTACAGGAGAGTGCCACCATACCCGGCTAATTTCTGTATTTTTAGTAGAGACGGATTTTCACCATGTTGGTCAGGCTGGTCTTGAACTCCTGGCCTCAAGCAGTCCACCTGCCTTGGCCTCCCAAAGTGCTGGGATTACAGACATGAGCCACTGTACCCGGCCTTTTTATGAATTTTTAATATAAGATCATATGAAAACATGTATGTTTCTATTTTAAAACATGAAATAAAATATTACCTCTAGAATAGTGTTAAAATTAACCAAAACTAGACCTAATTACCACCCTGTAGACCAGGAATGTTGGTAAACTACTGCCTGCCAGCAGTTTTTATTAATAAAACATAGACATTGGAACATAGCCATGCCCATTTTTCTGTTTTCTGTGCTACAGTGGCAGAGTTGAGTAATTGCCGCAGGGCATATACGGTCAACAAAGCTTGAAATATTTACCACCTGGCCTTTTAGAAAAAAAACCTTTTGAACCTTCTTGTAGACTATAGTGGCCTTCTGGACTTGAGAACTATTACTTGTGTCACTGCTGTACAGCTAACTTATCTCCAAAATCTGGTCAAGACAGAAGTTACAAACTGGTACTCTGGGTATTATGTAGATCTGTAATACTTGTCTCTGGTAAAGTCAGTGAGTCAGGGTGTGTGTGTGTGTGTGTGTGTGTGTGTGTGTGTGTCAGTGTGTGTGTCAGTGTGTCAGAGTTTTGCTCTAGTTGCCCAGGCTGGAGTGCAGTGGCGCAGTCTTGGCTCACTGCAACCTCCACCTCCCAGGTTCAAGAGATTCTTCTGTCTCAGCCTCCCAAGTAGCTGAGATTACAGGCACCCACCACCATGCCCGGCTAATTCTAATTTTTGTATTTTTAGTAGAGACGAGATTTCACCTTGTTGGCTAGGCTGGTTTCAAACACCTGATCCCAGGCGATCTGCCTGCCTTGGCCTCCCAAAGTGCTGAGATTACAGGCATGAGCCACTGTGCCCAATAATGAGTCAGTTTTATAGTGTCTCTAGAATTCAAAGGGTTTTGCTAAAAATTGAGTTTCTACTTACCGGTTACTTTCAGCACATGACATGAATTATTCCCCCACCTGCTAGTGGAAAGAAAGAGGTGCGGAGGTCTGTTGTTAGCTAGGCTTTAGGCTGCAATAGAGTTGGGATTGGTTGTTGCTAGTATAATGCCAATGGGGTTGAGGTACTAGGACATTAATTTTTTATTTCTCAGCCAAGAAACAGAGGTCTTGAGGGAATCATAGATCCCAGATTTTTTTCTGCTCATTCTTTAAATCTGCGACTGAGGGCCAGAGAAAAATGTCTTAGGGCAAAAGGCAGATGGATGTTCCCTTGTGTACATCTGGGGATGGCAAAAGTCAAAGTTTTTTATTTGTGTTGTAAGCATTTGAAATAGATTTCATAAACTATTAAAGCTGTCCTCTTCAGTTAATCCTCAGAACTTAGTAGTAAGTCTTCTTTCTTACCACTTTAATCTACACTTTAATTAAACTGTTGAGCCTTGTCACTAAAGATCTATACTTATTGTTTAGCCAGCTGTGAATCTACCTAAATTATTTTGTCTACTATATAGTTCTTTTTTCCTGTTTCCTGTTTGGTTCACTAGAATCTGATACACTTATTTTTTTTTTTTTAATTATATTTTACTTAGGGTTTGGATCAGTTTCCCCATAATAACCTTGTCCACATTAAAACTGCCAGTTTCTTATTCACCCACACATTGTATTTTTTTTTCTTTTAACAAAACCTCTTTACTATTGGAAGAGCTTAGTTTTATCTGTGACTAGTACTGTCATTTATAAGATTATTAAAATCAATCCTTGACACACTTCACTATTCACTGTTTATGCTTTTCTATTTAGGTTAATTCCTGTTGTGCCTTCTCATCCTTTCCATGCCTAGCTCAGGTCAGTGTTCTCTGTTTGGCCTTGTTCAATTGCCCCAGTGTCCTCTCAACTTTTCTTCTTTCAGTGTAAAGTTGTGCTCCTTTTTAAAAAAAGTTAACAGGACTCTAAATTATATGATGTAACATACTGTATTCTTTCCTGTGCCACACAGATAAGTAAGCACCTACTAAGTATGCACAGATTAGCCACTGGGAAAAAGGGAAATACATAGATTATTACAGTATGAGTAAACCGTTATGAGAACTAAAAACAAAGGTTCTAATGAAGAAAAATTACCTTTGGTTAAGGAAAAGCTTCATGGAAGGGGTGACATTTGAAAGCTGTGCAGGATTAGAATGTGGATTAATTCTTTGACCTGTGTAGTTATTTCTTTCAGTCTCCTTATATGTTATCCAGAACATCAACATTCTACTCAAACTTGCCTGCATTACCTGCTTTTAATAAATGATTTTGCTCCTAATGCTTGAGAAAACTAGGGTCTGAGAAAACTTGGGGATGGTTTAAGTGTTGGCCTCATTTCCCCCTCACTTCTACCTGCCATAAGAGAAACTTGCCTGATCTCGCATTTAATCTTAACCTCCTTTCCTTCAGTATCAGGCCTCCCTTATTCATGGTTAGCCCTTCCCCTGTGCTTTTGATCTTGTGCTATCTCTTCTCTAGGATCTTTGTTAAATTTCTTCTTTTTCCCATATGTCTTCAGCTTCTTGCTCTTTTCAGTTTATAAACACAATCACCTTCTCTTTGATTTTGATTCTGTATTTACCTTGCAGGTTCTCTTTTCTTTCCCATATTTGAACCTCTTTAAGAAGAGCTTATACAATAAGCTTTATTTCCTTATTTCTGCGAATTTCTTGGCCTACTTCAGTCTGGCTTTCAGCTGCTATAACTACACTGACACTACTCTCAAGGTCATTATCAACACATTATCTAATTGCTACATCTGGATTGATTTTTAAAACCTACAAAATCACTTGTGACCTTTGGGGAAATTCGAACACTGATTATTTGATACCGAATTTTTAGGCATGATAATGTTATGATGTATTATGTTAAGAGTTTTTATCTTTTAGAGATAATAACTGATTAGGCTGGGTGCGGTGACTCACTCTGTAATCCCAGCACTTTGAGAGGCCAAGATGGGTGGATCACCTGAGGTCAAGAGTTCGAGACCAGCTTGACCAACATGGTGAAACCCTGTCTCTACTAAAAATACAAAAAAAAATTAGCGGGGCATGGTGGTGCATGCCTGTAATCCCAGCTAACTCGGGAGGCTGAGGCAGGAGAATCACTTGAACCCAGGAGGCGGAGGTTGCAATGAGCTCAGATCATGCCATTTTACTCCACCCTGGGCAACAAAAGTGAAACTCCGTCTCACACACACACCAAAAAGATAATACTGATGAGTTACAAGGAAATAATATGTCTGGGATTTGCTCTAAAATAACTAGGGTTGGATATAGATAAAATATTTCTCATGTTTAATGATTGAAACTGGATAATGAGCATATGGAATTTATTATACTCTTTTTTCAATCTTTGTGTGTGTTTGAAATTTTCTGTTACTGAAAAGTTGGGGCTTTTTAAGTAAATGGAAAAAGGGAGAAGGAAGTAACTAAGTAAAATCAACAAGAAATAACTATTTAGTTACAAGTCAGATGGCACACAGACTTGTAAGTTTTAATAAGAATAAGGCTATTTAAGCTAATTTTCACCAGTAAAAGATCTAGGACTTTGACAGTGGGAGCATAATGCCTGGCATAAAGCAGATGCTGAGTGAATATTGGTTGACTGGATTAGCTAGCAAGAACCTAGAGCTGGATTACATAAAAAACTCATTGGATAATTTTAAAGGCTGTACCTTCAGGAAAACCTGGTAGGTACTAGTCACCCCATTTGTTTTCATAAATAATAACCCATATTGGTATGGTGCTTACCATGTCCCAGGAACTATTCTAAGCACTTTATATACATTAATTCTTTTAATCCTCATGTTAGCCTTAGGAGAGGGGCACTATTACTTTCCTCATTGTACAGATGAGAAAATAGAAGCAAAGAGACCTTAAATAACTGGCTTAAGTTACACAGCAGGTGAAGTAACAGCCATAATTTGATCTTAGGCAATCATCTTTCATAGTCATGTTTTTAATTACAGTATTATATAGTCTTTCTTTAGTAAATCTTACAAGATTGTTATAATTGTCTGCATGAATAATTCTAGGCAAGACTAGATTTGTCTAAGACATAGGTATTCTGATATATATATATATATATATATATATGTATTTTGGTCATTCAATTCAGTGTTGGATTTTTATCAGATTTATTCTAGGCCGTTGTGACTTTGTTTCTGTCTGTTGGCTAACCTCTCTGGACTAGGAAATGTGTACTCTGTTGGAGTGATTTGCTCAAAGTTGAGGCCTTAGTTCTAACTTGGCATAATAACTTGGAAAAGTGACTGAGTGCAAGATACTACTTTAGATAATTTAAGCAGAGAACTAGATTGGGGCACAGTTGAAAGTAAGAGTGGAAAATCAGATGCAACTAATTATTGATAAAGCTGGTATAATTCTGAATGGTTTAGATAAAATTAATAAACACGGGCTGTTTTGTAGAGTGATCTTTTGATTTCTCTCAAAATGCCAAGGGACCTGGACAACTCGTTAAAAAAAAAAAAGATTTCTCATCTTTCTTTTGTTAGAAGATCTCGTAAGAAGAGCTTGGCAAACTGAAGGAACCTCTCCCTTTGCATAATGAACTACCA
The DNA here is from genome assembly GCA_963574635.1 of Cheracebus regulus. NCBI lineage: Eukaryota > Metazoa > Chordata > Mammalia > Primates > Pitheciidae > Cheracebus > Cheracebus regulus. Next base: position 30,380 of record CAUYQU010086539.1, read on the forward strand.
GTAGAAACCTTTCTAGCCATTAGAACATGTTTTTAGTAAACAGTGTCACATTCAAAACAGTTTTGTTTCTGGTTTAAGTATTTATAAGTGATGTGAACGTTTAAGCATAATAATTTTACTTTGCTGTTAATGTCTGCTCTTAATGACGTTGTCTCAGGGAGGTTTGCTGTTTTGTTTTGAAAATGGAAAGTGTTTTCAGAGAAAAAGATTATCTGTAGTTAATTTTATTTCCTCCTTCATTTCAGCTTTTTTGTTTTGTTTTGTTTTTTGAGACGGAGTTTTGCTTTTGTTGCCCAGGCTAGAGTGCAGTGGTGCAATCTCGGCTCACTGCAACCTCCACCTCTCGGGTTCAAGCAATTCTCCTGCCTCAGCCCGAGTAGTTGGGATAACAGGCATGTGCCATCACACCTGGTTAATTTTGTATTTTTATTAGAAACAGAATTTCACCATGTTGGTCAGGCTGGTCTCGATCTCCTGACCTCAGGTGATCCACCCACCTTGGCCTCCCAAAGTGCTGGAATTACAGGCGTGAGCCACTGAGCCTGGCCCTAAAATGCCATTTATTGTTAAAACATTGTATGCCATTAATTTTGAAAATGACTTGTGCATTTGTTGCTTTAGATTAACATCTTCATAAATGTATCATACAGTTAATGTTTTTTAGACAATTTACTAGCTATCATTTATCGTTTACTTGATAATTTAGTGATCTGAATTCTAATTTGTTTCACTTAGTCACTGAGAATTACTTATGCTTTGCCTACTCTCAGTAAAGCATTAGAATTAAGGAATGAAGAGAAGAACAAGGTTTTCTTGAGTATAGTACATGAACTTACATACTTTGGGTTACCTTGTTTTACTGTTAAAGATTTTTTTTTAAAATCCTGGCCAGGCACGGTGGCTCACGCCTGTAATCCCAGCACTTTGGGAGGCCGAGGCGGGCAGATCACAAGGTCAGGAGTTCAAGACCAGAGTGGCTAACATAGTGAAACCCCGTCTATACTAAAAAAAAAAAAAAAAAAATTACAAAAATTAGCTGGGCTTGGTGGCATGTGCCTGTAATCCCAGCTACTTGGGAGGCTGAGGTAGGAGAATTGCTTGAACCGGGATCTGGGAGGTGGAGGTTGCAGTGAGCCAAGATCGTGCCACTGCACTCCAGCCTGGGCTACAGAGTGAGACTCCCATCTCAAAAAAAAAAAAAGAAACAAAAAAAAGAAATCCTTGGATTCTCTAGTATATTTTAAATATTTCAAGTTTTTAGACAAGTAGTCTTAAGAAAAGTAAAGGACTGGCCAGGTGCAGTGGCACACACCTGTAATCCTAGCACTTTGGGAGGATGAGGCAGGCAGATCACCAGAGGTGACCAGCCTGGCCAACTTGGTGAAACCCTATCTCTACTAAAACTACAAAAATTAGCTGTGTGTGGTGGCGGGCACCTGTAATCCCAGCTACTTAGGATGTTGAGGCAGGAGAATCATTTGAACCCGGGAGGCAGAGGTTGTAGTGAGCCAAGACTGCCATTGCACTCCAACTTGAAACAAAGCGAGACTCCATCTCAGAAAAAAAGAAAAGAAAAGGACTGGCTTTATTTTCTTTATTTACACTGTCATATTTTGGTATTGTGGCAGCACTAAGAAATTTGTGGTTTAAGTAATGAGGTTCAAGCTGACACAAATTTGAATAATTTGAAGAAGTCAGTTGCTCTAGCTAGTGAAAAAGCCTAGCTATCTGCCTAGCAAAAATAAAACTTACTGGATTTTTCTCAGAGTGTTAGAGCAAAAGATAAAAGATAAGGAAAAATGTGCAAGAAGTGACTTGGAGAACACAGAGTGATAGCATCTGACTGAAAGAAATTTCAGGAACTGTAATTAGATAAGATAGAAGGGGAAATAATCAGTGAAATAATAGGAGAAATTTCTCTTATTTGAAAAATTGAATCTTTCAGTTAAAAGCATTCTGATTGCCATGATTAGATGAAAGAACATCTACATTTAGTCTCAACTTCTTTTGTAATTTTAAAACTTCAAGAGTACAAAAAAAAAAACCCCTAAAAGCCTCCAGACCCAGAAGTTGTTACCTAAAAAGAATAGGAGCCCTCTGATGTTGGACTTATTCACAGCAGCAGTAATTGGTAGAAAGCAATGGAGTACTACATTCAGAGTTCTGTGTTTCTAATCCAGAATTTGATACCAGCCAAATGATAACTCAAGTGTGAGAAACAACAACAACAACAAAAGACATTTCCTGAAATTTAAGGACGTGGAAAGGTTAACTTACATAAGTTCTTGAATATGTACCCAGCAAAATGAAATAGGAGTTCAAGAAAGAGGATAAAATGAGACCCCAGAAACGAAATTCCTAACACACCAGTGAAAATCTCCAGATAACAACTAGGCCATAGGCCTAGAAAGCAATTGGTTCAAATTTGAATGAGATGGCAGAGTTGTCTGTGAAGAATGTTTTCCAGAAGAAAGTAAAAGCCATTATATGAAATATGTGGTGGAATTTTTTAATGTTAAGATAAAGTCAACGACAGAAAAAAAGAAACTGAGGGATGCAGTATGAGATTCTTGGCAGTAAACCACTTTAAGCTTTGGAGGAGCCATACGTGTAAGTCAGTCTTGAATAATGGAGGCTGAAAGTAAAAGAAGACTTTTAAATATGCATTCTTTTGTGGAATTTTTTTTTTTTTTTTAAGGAAAATGGGGTGGGGAGTGGAATGTAGTACAAAGCTAAAGAAAAATGCTGCTGACATTCAAATGCAACATCACATAGGAACAGTAGATAAAATAAGAGGAAGATCTGGAAAATGTGATGTAATGGGGTGGGATTAGACTTAATTTATAGAACAAAGAAATCTGGCTTTAGGAGCCAGATCTTTTGAATAAGATGTGTTGTTGAACTAGGCAATATACATTTTAGGCTTTTTTGTTGTTGTTGTTGTTTTTAAAGTGTGTCTTTAAGCAGGGTTATTAGTAACAGTGAGAATACTCAAAGATGTGTTTTTATGATACTATAAATACATTTTTATTAACTTACTGTTTATCTTGATTTGAACCTTATGAATAAGATGTATCATTGAACTAGGTGGTACATATTTTGGTTTTAAAAAAACAATGTTTCTTAAGGTTATTAATAACAGTAAGAATACTTGAAGGTATATTTGCATGATATTATGAAAACATGCTTTTCATTAACTTACTGCCTATATTGATTTGAACCACAGTGTGGATAATCAAAAAGAGAAAAACAATAATACACAGGCCTTCAGCAGGAAAAACGGCAATATACATGTTGAGAGAAGGGTTAGAAAGGACATCTTAGAAATACATGGTCTGATTTTTTTATCTACCTAGAGTGAGAAGACTCTTACTATTCTCTTTTCTCCACATTTAGCCCAGAAATGTAGGTTGGGGAAATAGCAATGATGAATAGTATCTCTTAGCCTAAGGCTCCTTGGTGACTCTTCACATGGAACTAGCATAGGAAAAGAAATTACATCAGAAAGTATTTCAAGAAATCCCAGTCACCTCACTCTATCATCAAGCTTTATAACATTGAGCAGCTTACCTAACTCTTTGAGTCTGTTTTTGCATCTTGAATTTTTCGTCTCCTAGGTTTCTTGCAGCTTTTTACATTACATGGCTTTTCTGTGCTAGATTTTTTCTCATGAAGCTCACTAAACTCTGAAAACAATTCTAAGAATGTATTTTTTAGAATCGTTGTAAGTGTTTTTGTGACATCTTTGGACATCATTCATTGGGTGAGTTCTAGTGTGTTGGTCATTTTTAGTCATTTTTAAAAAATGTAGGGAGGAAGTCAGTGGTATATGGTATTTATATTTTGAAGAAGGAGTGTTCTAGAAAAGAAAACACAACCACAGTATCAGTAATGAAAGCACTGAAATCATTACAGATTCTTATAGATATTAAAAGATTAAGAGAATGTTATAAACAATTTCATGCCAATAAATTTCATACCTTAGATGAAATGGATGAATTCCTTGCAAAACAAATTACTGAAACTGACAATAAGAGGAAATAGAAAATCTTAATAGCATTTTATCAGTTAATAAAATTGATTTCTTATTTCAAAATCTTTCTACAAAGAAAATACTTAGGGCCAAACGGTTTTACTGGTAAATTCTATCATATGTAATGAAAAGAAAGAAGGAAACCCAGTTATCTAGACTTTTAGAAAATAAAAGCTAGCATTACCTTGATGATAATACCAAAGACATTTTAAGAAAATCAATATGGAATATAAATTTTCAATATGGAAAATCAATATGGAATATATTATTTGAGAATATATGTGCAAAAAATCATTTAGGATTTGCAAGTCAAATTTAATGGTATGTAAAAAAGATGATACAACCAAGGGGATTTTTATACCAGGAATGTGATTTTAACATTCAAAAATTAATGTAATTTACTATTTTGACAAAAGAGAAAAAAAAAAAAGGCAACTTCCTCAGCCTGATAATGGGCATCTATTAAAAAACCTCTGCTTTGTTCATACTCATATCTAATGGTGAAAGGCCAACCGGTTTCCACACAAGATTGGGGGGAAAAGCAAGGTTTTTCACTCCTGACCACTTCTAATCAACATGGTATTGGAAGTCCTAATTACTACATGGGCAAGAAAAAGAAAAAGACATTGAGATTGGAAAGGAAGGAATAATTTTTTTTTTTAATTCTCAGATGATGTGGTTTTATATATATAGCAAATGTTAAGTTATCAGAACTGATAAGTGAATTTGGCAAGTTTATAGGATACAAGGATAATATACCCAAACAATGTAATTTCTATATAATAGTAAAGAACAATAAAAAATGAAATGGGCTGGGCACAGTGGCTCACACCTGTAATCCCAGCACTTTGAGAGGCCAAGGTGGGTGGATCACCTGACATCAGGAGTTTGAGACCAATCTGGCCAACATGGTGAAACCCCCATCTCTACTGAAAAATACAGAAATTAGCCAGGCATGGTGGCATGTGCCAGTAATCCCAGCTACTCGGGAAGCTGAGGCAGGAGAATTGCTTGAACCTGGGAGGCAGAGGTTGCAGTTAGCGGAGATCATGCCACTGCACTCCAGCCTGGGTGACAGAACAGAACTCCATCTTAAAAAAAAAAAAAATGCAACCTCCGCCACCCTGGTTCAAGCAATTCTCCTGCCTCAGCCTCCCGAGTAGCTGTGACTACAGGCACGCGCCACCACACCCAGCTAATTTTTTTGTATTTTTAGTAGAGATGGGGTTTCACCATGTTGGCCAGGATGTTCTCGATCTCTTGTGCCTGGTGACAGAGTGAGACTCTGTCTCAAAAAAAAAAAAAAGAAATAGACAAGTACTATGCATAATAGTGTAAAATATTCAGGTATAAATTTAGCCAAATTATGTGTTAAAATCTGTACACCAAATTACAAAACATTATTGAAACTTTAAAAGACCTAAACAAATGAAGATATATACCACATTTGTAGATTAGAAGACTTGTTATAAAGATGTCAGTTCTACTCAGCCTTATCTATAGCTTCTTCAAGACCTTCTCAATCAAATTCTTAAGATTTTTAAAAAGTTACCAAACTAATGGCTAATTCCATGTGGAAATGCACAGGTCTTAGAAGAGTCAGAGTTTTAAACAGAACAAAGTAAAAAGCTCCCTGATTTAAAAATTTATCATAAAACAGCACTGTGGTATTGGCATAAGGTAGACTAAAAATAAATCAAACAGAATAGAGGGCCCAGACTCTAGATTTACTCTCATACACACACACGCGCGCGCGCGCGCGCGCACACACACACACACACACACACACACACATTTTTTCCCAAAGGTGCCAATTAAAGGGAGCCTTTTCAACAAAAACAACTGTATTTCTGTACGAAATAAAACATCATCTGTCTTTCTACATATACCATATATTTAAAAAGCATAACATGGATCATAGATTTAAACATAAAACAGTGGAATGTCTAAAAGAAAACATAGGAGAAAATCTTCTTGACCAAGGATGGCCAAAGACTTTCAGTACACACAAAATATGAATCATAAAGAGAAAAAATTGGATTTCATCGATACTGAAAGGTTTTGCTTTTTAAAGTACACCTATGAAAAGGCAGCTCACAGACTGGGAGAAAATACTCTTAGAAAATAGCTAACAAAGGACTTGTATCAGTATATAGAGAATGTCACAAATCTTTTAGATAGTGCTTAAAACAAACAAACACAATTCACTGATAAAAATATATGAAAAAATAGAAAATACCACTTTAGCAGGGATGTGGAGCTACTGAAGTAATCATATATTGTTGATGGGAGAGTAAAATGGTACATTACTTTGGAAAACTGACAGTTTCTGAAAACTTAACCCTGTGACCCAGCAATTTCAGGAAAACATTTGTTTACAGAATACACATTAATATATTTAATAGCTTTACAGGAATGTCTTATCAACAGATGAATGCATAAACAAATTGCGGTATATCCATATAGTGGACTATACTGCTGTTCAGTAAAAAGGAACAAACTTACTGACACATGCAACAAGATGGATTAGAGTCAAAAACTTAGTGAGTAAAAGAAGATAGACACAAGAATACCTACTGTACCATTCCGTAGACGTGAAATTCTAGATAGAATTTAGTTATAGAAAGAACAGTGGTTGCCTAGGGTAGTGAGGGAAGGGTGTTTGACTGCAACGGGGCCCAACGGAATGTTTAGGGGTAATGGAATATTATTTTATATTGATTGTAGTCATGCTTCCATAGGTATATGCATTTGTCAAAACCTATAGAACCACATACTTAATAATGTATCATTTGAAGGTCAGTTATTTCTCAAGGTTGGTTTAACATTTTTTAAGCATTTTTAGGCCAGGTGTGGTGGCTCACACCTATAATCCCAGCACTTTGGGAAGCCAAGATGGGCAGATCACCTGAGGTCAGGAGTTCAGGACCAGATTGGCCAACATTGTGAAACCCAGTCTCTACCAAAAATACAAAAATCAGCAGGGTGTGATGGCAGATGCCTGTAATCCCAGATACTCCAAGGCTGAGGCATGAGAATTGCTTGAACTCAGGAGGCGGAGGTTGCAGTGAGCTGAGATCCCACCACCGCATTCCTGCCGGGGTGACCGAGCGAGACTCCATATCAAAAAAAAAAAAAAAAAAAGCATTTTATTACAATTTGATACTACTTTTGGTGGTGATGATACCTGCAGTATTTCAAGTTTCTCATAATATTGGTAGGGTGCTTTCTTTGCTTTGTTCATTTGGGAGTCAAACTATTCTGTGCAGAATGTAAATATTATACTTCTAGTTGGTACACAACAAGGTCATTGTAAAATTGGAGAATTTTATTGGAGCTCTTTTTGAAGGTTTTATCTGCTGCGCCCTCTGGTGGATTTTGCTTCTCTTTGGGGGTCACATGAAAATACAGCCATTACCTCTGTGGGAGATGTCTTTATAAAAAAAAGACTTGTAAAGCTTTTAAGTTAATCTTCATGTTGAAAAACTTCTCAGTAACTTCTGTTGATAACACTAGGAGATTTTTTTCCTGTGTTAGTCTTCACAAGAGTTATTCAGTACAGTTTCTCCATAGATAATTTTGCCATGTCCAATGGCTTTTTTTCAGAATACCTCTAAGAGAGAGATTCTGGGGTCCTGTACTGGAGTAGTATTTTCTGATAGTTTTCATTCTATAATATGGTTCTAAATTTTCTTGCCATACAAAAGAGACTGGGGAGTCATTTCTCAGAAATAATATGTATAGTTGGGAGAAGTCTTGAACATATTATGGTGCCAGAAATTAAGGAAGCACTGAAAAAAAAAATTGCTGAAAAACCACATAGGAGTCAACCTGAAGATCTGAAGACCAAAGCTGGAACAATTTGACTAACAAAATAAATAATGATAGTATTGGATTTTAATTCATGTACTAAAATACTCATGAGTCCATGCCCATGGAGAAGGCACTGGTTTGGGTTTTGTATTTTTTTACAGAAGCATCCCAATTAATGTAGAAAGAAAGAGGGGAAAAGAAAATTATTATTAGGCAAATACCACAGTAATAAATGTGACAGGATCCACTGATGGATGTCAAAATTAGGTCAGAGTTTGAGGAGAAAAGAGTATTTGTACAGAGTATTTCCCTGTTCCCACCCCAGCATATTTTTTTAACTACAAAGGAAAAGATAGTAGATTTATAGTGGAGAAATCTGGCAACCACCACCTTGGCCAAGTGACCAAAGTTAACATCACTAGTAATAAGACATATTGATGTCACGAGCCCCTTGATACAGTCTACTGGAGGACACAATATCATTTCTATGGTATTCTTGCCCCAAATGCCTAAGTACATTCTAATCATGAGAAAACAGGAAGCTCAAATTGAGGAAAGTTTTACAAAATACTGGATCAAAAGTTTCAAGGTCATGAAAGACAGTTAATCAAGAGTTGTCACAAATTGGAGCCAAGACTTAGGAGAAAGTACTTAAAAGGTTACAAAGATTCTTGAATATTCCTCAGCCAACTTCCCTTAATGTTAGCGTCTCACATAATTATAGTACAGTTATCAACATCAAGAAATTAACATTGGCTAAGGAATATTAAACCACATACGTGAGTGAAAAAAATGGTGAAACTTGCAAAGTGTTCTTTTTCTTTTCTAGGATTCTCTCCTGGATCCCATATTACATTTAGTTGTTTCTTTCAAAATATTATTGTTAGAATTTAGAGAGACTTGCTTTATTTCATTTAAAATCATTTGGTGTATTAATAGATAAGTTATAAAGTAGCTATTAAAAGAATTTCCTGTTGAAGCAGTAGTCTTGTTGCTGTTTTCTACTACACAATTATTGGGAATTGGCTAAAATTTGAGGAAAGTTTTATTTTTCTGCCATTCTGTTTATTTCGTTTCGTTTTCATTCCAAAAAACTTTAGAGTCACCTAAAACAGTTTACACTTCTTTAAGTTGTTTTTACTTATAATCCCAACAGTTGAATAGCAGCTTGGTGTGTATGTATTAATAGTAATGCTTTGAGAACCAGAAGACGGTGGTCTCTTCTTTACTATTTTGAAGTTTCTTATATTCCTTTTTTTCTAAATGAGAGAAATATATAAATGTAATAAAGGGAGATGATTTATGTTTCATCATCTGAAAGGATGATGAATTAATATGAAACCTTTCATTTCTATTAGTATTATATTGCTGCAGTATTAATATATCCAGTTGAAAATATTAAAATTTCATGTAGCAACATGAGCCCTCTAAAAGCAAGTTCTTAATACTTTTATGTAGTAACTAATGTTACAAGATTTTTGAAGTCATTTGTTAAAATGAGTTACCATTTAAATTTCACATTTATCCTTGAGAACCGTCAGAGTGCGTTGATCAAGGTAAAGTCTCAACAGTCTAATTGGTTTTCTGTATAAACAGTCCACCAGTTCATTAGTAACTTTTTATACTTTATAAACTCTGACTAAAATATCTAAGTTTTTGCCACCTTGCTTAAATTTTAGCTAACAGTATATGACTTGAGAAGAGTATTTTAACATTTTGTCTAATATAATTTCAATGGAATGTGTAGGCATTTTCAACTGTTAAGGCATTCCTCCCAAAGTTGTTTTTCCAAAAAGTAGAAAAATAACATGAATTTCAACCTGGCAAAACATATGAAAAAGAGTATCTCTGAGTCACAAGATGAGTCAAGAGGGTGAGGTTTGTTTGTTTTTCCTTGTCCATCTCTTTTAAGGGAATATGATCCTAAGCAATAGGAAAAAATATTTAATGAAAGGTGGCACCAAAAGTTGGAATTTGTTCTTCGGTATTTAACAGGTGCTACATGCTGATCTTCTATGAGTATACTGAAACTAAATTTAATGGTGCTAGTAAGATGGGTTTGATCTATGTTTGGAGATCTGTTCCCAATTTGTAGGTGATTGCTAATGCTAACATTTCAAGAATTAAAACTCTGTTTCATCTCTGATATCCTACTGCAACACAGCAACACTGCTGGCAAGTGGAAGTATTGAAATAACTGCTTCTCTGGTGACAGTAATGACCAAACAAATCATTTCGTTTGATACCTAAAATAACTATTTTTGCCATTTGTTTCTGAAAGCTAACTTAGATTTTGGCTTTAAAATTTTTTCATGGCATTGTTTTCCAAGCTAGCCATTTAAAAATATTCTGGATATTTAGGTATGGATTTCTCTAGTTGCTCAGCCTCAACTAGATAGTAAATACTGAGTATTTAGTCTGTCTTACTCATCATTGTAATCATAGTTGAAAGGGAAGGGTGATGCGGAAATAAATGAGTGGTTGGAGAAAAGATACTGCCTCCTTACACACTGCACTGGCTTCTTCACTCAAGGTCAGTTTTAGCTACATGGGGTATGTGAGAATGATGATGAATGGAAAGATTAGATAGAGCTTGTTCCCTCCTAGTCATATACTGAAGGGGCTTTTTAAGAAGTCATTTATTGTCAAGGTAAAATGTGATCACTGGCACATTGCTTTGCTTTTGAGGAAAGTTTTGACTGCTCATCCAGAACAGGTATCAACTACTTTATAATACTTTGTAAGATATTAAAACAAGAGAAAGTAAATAAATTTTTAACTACTGCTTCTCAGGGCTTTTGCCAGAGAGTAAGGTAATGATACAACTATAAGTCATTAGTAACAAACCCTTTATCAGAGAAAAATTGATAGATGTCTCATAAATGGTGAATTCAGGAAAGGACATTCCAGCAGGGGGTTTATAAGGAAATGGAGGTATAAAATCTATAGCAGAGTTGTACCAAAAGCATTGTCGCCAAAGAAAAGGAAATGGGAAAAGAGATAAGATGGACGTTTAAATTGAGGCTAAGTATTGTCAAGGGCTTTAGACTTTTTAATCCTGTTTGTATTAGAAAGCCACTAGAAAATGTAAAGCACAGGAGCTAGCCATTTGGCTGAATTTGCCCTTTAGAAAGATTGCTATTGGCAGTGTATTTACAGTGGATTGTAAATATATTTACAAGATGGATTGAACCAAATGTATTTATTTGATTTAATGATTGTTTATTCTCAAATATTCTTAATATTTTTTATTCATTAAGACTGGAATGCTGTCTTCTGGATGAGAGAAGTTTTCTGAGTAACTAAAACATAATATTTTAAGTGCCTCATTTTCAGTGTCTTGATAAACAACTTTCTAAACTTTATGTCCCACCGTCAATATATAGACTTTGATAAATAGTTTGCATAAATATTATGTTACTACATTTCTGCTTTTTCTCTTCCCATTAATCATACAGACCAGAGAAAATGATCCTGATTTGTCCACTTAAAGTGTGTGGAGACATTGTCTTTCCTCATCCACTCATAATAGATCAACTTAGTGATCTGTGTTTAATTTTCCCATCATCTTTCCTAGTCTGTGGTTGTAAACTAAAGCAAAACTAAAGATTGGAAGAAGAAAATAATCCTTGGCATATGTGTAAAAAATTAAGGCAACCATGGAGAGGGTAGCTCTTCAGTAAAATCTGTGAACTTTGAGAAACCGTTCTGAATGGTTTGCTGATTGGTTCCTGGTTAGCTAGTGGTTTTACTTTAAATACTGATGACATTTTAATAAGTTTTAAATTTGAAATACTTATTAATACTCACTTAAAATATTATTAAAACTATTATTAAGCACCTGTTATATGTGATGATCGGAACACCAATGAAAAAGTCATGCACTCTGCCCTGAGGTGGAGGAGACATGTAAATAAATACGTGAAAGCCTTTGTAGGACTTTCATTATATTTTTTCTCTTTCAAGAGTACGGATATGTCATTTCATAGATAGAAAATGGGGAAATAAGATTTATTTGAACAGTTTGCTTTTATGTCACATACTACATTAACGAAGGAATACTCTTTAATAGAGGGATGAAATGCTTTATGCAGTTGATGTGCTTATGAAATGTTTATTTGAACTTTTGATCAGATTGCTTATATACATTCATGTGCTATATAATAATTTTTGGTCATTGACTGACCACTTATGCACAGTGGTTTCGTAAGATTATAATGGAGGTGAAAAATTCCTATTGCCTAATGTAGCCTAAGTGTACAGAGTTTATAAAGTCTGCAATAATGTTCTAGGCCCTTAGATTAACTCACCACTCATTCACTGACTCACCCAAAGCAGCTTCCAGTCCTTCAGGCTCCTTTCATGGTAAGTTCCCTATATAGGTATACTATATAAAAAAAAATTGTAAAAAAATTTTTCATATTATACTGTTACTGTACCTTTTTAATGTTTAGATATGTTTAGATGCACAAATATTTAACATTGTGTTACAGTTGCCTACAACATTCAGTACAGTAACATGCTGTACAGATACAGCTTAGGTGTGTAATAGGCTGTACCACCTAGGTTTGTGTAAGTACACTCTGATGTTCACACTGTGATGAAATCTAATGATGATACATTTCTCAATATATCCCGTTATATACTCATGACTGTATATGTATTTTTCTGTTTGCAGCAGTATTTAGATAAATTTTTGATTAAATCACAGCATTTCTGATACATGTTTTCCAGAAAACCTCACATGCCATGAAGTCACATCTGGGACAAATATGGATAGAGTAGGCATTCAAATTATGCAGCTTTATAACAGGATTAACATAATAATGATATTAAAAATACAAGTACAAATTAACTCTTTACAAATAAAACACCATACACAGCCCATCACTGATGAGCCTTAAATGGGGCCTTGGCTTCTTTTGAGGTATGGTACAGGTTCTTGAAGTTATTTGCTTTAGTAGAAACTACTTTTCTACAGTTTAATAGTGAGCCAATATATGATGGCTGCCTTTATTCTGGTGGTTTCTGGGGGTAAAGGGTAGCATAAAAACAAGAAATTGTCTTTACAACTTCTTCATCTGTGTCGTTAGTTTTCATCAGACACCCTAAGAATGGTAGAAGCCTTGAGCTTCTTGAAGCCACTAAACTTGTTTTCTCTAAAAGAAGGCACCTCTTTGCACTATTTTTTTCTTAAGGTCTTCACATATGAGTTTTTTGGGTGTGTGTGTGTGTGTGTGTGTTTAAGAAATTTGCCCCTGATCCCTTTATAACATACTGTGAAAAATCCCTGTGAACCTATGAAATTTCTATGATTACTGACAATACTGTTCTCCTTCCTCTTTACCAATTATGTGTGAACTAATTCATATTAGAACACCATCTTGCAGCCGTAGTTTTTACTTTGATAGTACAGATAATTGTCGTTCTACTCCATTTTAATATAATTTATATTTTAAAATACATACTTTAATTTTTAAGTTCTTAAAGTGAGGATGCCATATATTTAAACTGTCAAAACAGCTTGTATTTCTACTCTTTTCTAGCATTGTGGGCCATGATACGTATATACTCATGGACAGTATAACATTTACCTTCTTAATTTTCTTTTTAAAAGTTGTATTTAATATATGTTTATTGATTGATTGCTTGCTGGAATGCATTGGCGTGATCTTGGCTCACTGCAACCTCTACCTCCCGGGTTTAAGCAGTTTTCCTGCTTCAGCCTCCCTACTAGCTGGGATTACAGGTACATGCCACCATGCCTGGCTGATTTTTGTATTTTTAGTAGAGGTAGGGTTTCACCATATTGACCAGGCTGGTCTTTAACTCCTGACCACTAGTGATCCGTCTGCCTTGGCCTCCCAAAGTGCTGGGATTACAGGCGTGAGCCATTGTGCCTGGTCTGGTGTATTTAATTTTAAAAATATATTTGTAGGTATTATTTCTGTCAAGTCATGATCAAAATTACTTATGTGTATTAGATATTTTAAAGAAATGAAAATGATGTAATTCAGAAGAAAACAGTTTAAACCTGTTTTTTCAAGAACGTATGTAAGAGATGTGACACTGAATTTTTTAGAGTACTTACAAACTAAACATTTCTTTTTAGTTATTCTTTCTCTTTTAAAGTGTTGATAAGTGAATTTTGTTAGCTATTTGGTTGTTAAGTAAAAGCTGGCTTATTTGCTCATACTTGCAAAGTCTCTCTGGGAGAATATTCAGGAAACTGGCAGCATTTTTTTCAGGGAAAGGAAATGGATATCTCAGGGTGGGAAGGCAGGGAAACTTTGAATTTTGAATACCCTTTGGATTTTGAGTCATGAACTATTAGAAATAAAGTCAATTAAAATTTAACAAGAAAAATGAAAATGAAAGTACAGAACAGAGCAGAGGTTGATTCAGCCTGTCTCGTAGAACCTCCATGATCAGCTTAGCACTGTCAGTCCTGAAATATCTTGTGTGACCTCCATGATCAGCTTAACATTATCAGGTCTGCAATCTCTTGAGACTCAGCATACAGCAGATGTATGTAATGGCAGGTGCAAACAAACAGAAAGGTAACCAAATACAAATATTTATGTTGTACTTATTCTATTAGAAGAAATTAGTCAACAGTATAATAATATACCTCTTTTTATCAAATTGGAAATTAAACTATTGGATAACTTTTGGATTTTATTTCCCCTATAACTATTATTAAATTTTTTCAGAATCTTGCTACTGCCCATTAGAAAGGATTTGGGAAAATTTTTTTAAATTCTTGCTACCTTTTTTGTTTGCTTTTAGTTGATGCGGATGAAATTAAAAGGCTAGGAAAGAGATTTAAGAAGCTTGATTTGGACAATTCTGGTTCTTTGAGTGTGGAAGAGTTCATGTCTCTGCCTGAGTTGCAACAGAATCCTTTAGTACAGCGAGTAATAGATATATTCGACACAGATGGGAATGGAGAAGTAGACTTTAAAGGTAAGAAAGTAGTTATTTTTTTTTTTTTTAAATCTCAGGTTAGATAACCTATGAGTATTCCTACAGCTCTGTGTAAAAAAAAATGTGTTTATATTCCTTGTGATCTTACAATAATAGATTATGTTTAAACCTCAACATCTGTGGCATATGCACCTTAATGAACTAGGATCTTTCACATTGTGGTTCATAAATAAGTTGCTCTTTAGGATAATCTACGAAAAAGTGAGGGAGACTCAGTATTTCTTTTTAGAAAATTAATCTCACTTTAGGGCAATACTATATATTCTTATATTCAATATTAGAAGTTGCAGTTTCTTTTCTTTTTTTTTTTGAAATGGAGTCTTGCTCTTTTGCCCAGGGCCAGAGTGCAGTGGTGTGATGTTGGCTCACTGTAACCTCCACCTGCTGGGTTCAGGCAATTCTCCTGCCTCAGCCTCCTGCACAGCTGGGATTACAGGCGTGTGCCACCCATGCCTGGCTAATTTTTGTATTTTTAGTAGAGACAGGGTTTCACCATGTTGGCCAGGCTGGTCTTGAACTCCTGACCTCAAGTGATCCAGCTGCCTCTGCCTCCTAAAGTGCTGGGATTACAGGCATGAGCCACTGTACCTGGCCAGTTTGTTTTGTTTTGTTTTGTTTTTTAAACAAGCAGCTAAACATTTCACTAGGGAATTGACAATACATTCTGTTATTTTAGTTTGGAGAACAGAATTGTAAGTGGAAGGATATAAAACCGATTATGATTTAGTGCTTATCAGGCAGTGAAGAAAAATGATTTTTTGTCATGAAAATTTTAACAGCATGTTTAAGTGATTTACAATTTTGGAACAGAAATCCAAAGTTACTTTTGTTGTGTCTGAATAATTGATAGTGTTTTTTTAAAGCCCCTTGTTATAGTCATATTCCAAGAGGAAAGAGTTGAACAAATTAAAGAATATGTTTTGAGTGTTCTTTTATCTTGCACTTAACAAATGTTTGTTGAAATTGATTGACCTTAGAGAACTCCAAGTTCAAATAAAAAATTACAGGAGACCTTGTTTGTTGAGGTTTCAAATTTGGCAATTTAATTTTTAAATGTTGCTAGTAGTACTTTTGTTTTGCAGCAAGGAAATATCCTTTTGTGGGTATGTAAGGTTTATATGTTTTTCTATGTAAAAAACGAAGGTCTGATTTGTGAACATTTTTAACTCTTATTTAGAATTCATTGAGGGAGTCTCTCAGTTCAGTGTCAAAGGAGATAAGGAGCAGAAGTTGAGGTGTAAGTATTTTTCTTCACTCACTTCATTCTCACTCTTACACTACCATCATTTCATACTATATTATAAAATGCTTTTTAAAATAATGAAAAAGATGTCTTTTATTCGAGATCCTTAGACATAACAGAAATTATACATTCTGGTGAAAATCCTTTTAGGACATTTGCAACTACTGTATTTGAATAATGTGTCATTGCTGCTTTTAGTTGGATAGAAGGAAAACAATTTCTTTCTACTGAAAACAGCCATATACGCTACATATGTAATTTAGATAAGAGAATTTTTAGTGAAAGTGGGAAGAAATGTTCTTAAGAACCGGAGAGGTTGGAGTTGTTACTATACATAGTTTTTTTCTGTGCAGAAACTGAAGCTTAGCAAGGAGAGTTAACTTACTCTAAGCTATACTAAATCGGCTCAGATAATCTTCACTCCAAAGCCCATACTTAATCAACTATGTTAAACCGTGCCTAAGGACAACTCTATATTTAGGAAGGAGACATCCTCATAATCATAATTTTGATGTTTGTCAATTTACCATTTTCTTTCTTATTGAAAGCATTTACTTGTGATTGCCTTGTAATTGCAATTGATTTTCCTTCCTTTTTTTAGTTGCTTTCCGTATCTATGACATGGATAAAGATGGCTATATTTCCAATGGGGAACTCTTCCAGGTATTGAAGATGATGGTGGGGAACAATCTGAAAGATACACAGTTACAGCAAATTGTAGACAAAACCATAATAAATGCAGATAAGGATGGAGATGGAAGAATATCCTTTGAAGAATTCTGTGCTGTAAGTACAAAAGAGATGATTCTTCCATTAGTTATCTTTCAGCAACATATTTTAAAAAGCACTTAATACAGAATTTCTTCTATTTTGTCCTAAAAATTTATATATTTGATTTTTCCTAATTGCTCATATTCTGTTTAGAAATATGTTCTTTGTTATAAGTAATTAACAATTATTATTCTCAAGAATTAACATTCTCAGTGATCCTCTGATCAAATGCCATAAGGATACCACTTTACTTATTGTTGGTAGCCCCTCAAATTACAGCTAGGTTATACTTTTCAGATTCATTTAATCACTCATTGCTTCTGAACAAAAGCACACCACAACCACTTAGTTTCTATTCTCTACTTCTGCCCTAAAAGCAAAGATAACAAAGATATTAGCTTTTTTGATATGTTAGAAGAATTTTAAACTGCAAGCTAGAGATACTAGAGAAAACTAGAGCATATAGAGTAGAGGCAAAGATAACAAAAAGTTTTGAAATTTTTCTGTTAGTAATGATTAGATGCCTCTGTAGGAAGGTTTTCTTTCTCCTTTTTATTTTTAAATTTAAATCACACAAGGAAAAACAAGTCAGTTTGATAGTTGTGTGTTATGCAAGAACTGACGTTTAGCTACTTGGACCTTCAAGTAGAAGTTCACACTATCCTAAAACAAAAGCCATCTTTTTATTTTGTTTTCAAAAAGTAGGGTGGCACCGTAGTGTAAAGAACAGACTGCATCTTTTTGGAAGAGTTTGGATGGATTTGAGACTTAAAACACTGAACTACTCCCAGGGGTCACTACTGCAAGCCTTTGCTGTCCCTTCCATTTCACCTTTTTCACCATTGCCAAGGATCACTGAAGGACTCCTGTGGACTGGCATATGGTTGATTGTGACATGAGACCAGGCTGGTAGTGCCATAATAAATAGCCAGTTTTCAAAAGAAAGAAAGAGAAATTCTAAGCCTTAGGGGAATGAAACAAATAGAATGTTCTTAGCTTCAATGGTATTGGAAGAGGTGATATATATATATATATATATATATATATACACACATACATCTTTTACATGTATGTATATATTTATATATATATAAATGTAAGTGTATCACCTATCAGTGGAAGGAAATTAAAACATGTATTTTACATATAGAAATAATGCTGTTATCTATACTGAAAATATAAGCTAAGTTTTGAGTTTATTTTCCAGTATTTATTTTAGTTTAAGTTTTTGTAGGTAGGGGTCTTGCTATGTTGCCCAGGCTGGTCTCCCAACTCTTGGCTTCAAGCGATTGTCCCATTTCAGCCTCCCAAAGCATTGGGATTATAGGCATGAGCCACTATGTCTGGCCTCCAGTATTTGTAATCAATTGCCTTTTGCTCGTATTTTTTTTTCTTTTTTGAGATGGAGTCTTGCTCTGTCACCTGGGCTAGAGTGCAGTGGCACAATTTCGGCTCAGTGCAACCTACACCTCCCGGGTTCAAGCGATCATCCTGCCTCAGCTTCCGGAGTAGCTGGGATTACAGGTGCCCGCCACTGCACCTGGCTAATTTTTATATTTTTAGTAGAGACGGGGTTTCACCATTTTGGCCAGGCTGGTCTCGAACTCCTGACTTTGTGATCCACCTGCCTCAGCCTCCCAAAGTGCTGGAAGTACAGGTGTGAGCCACCACGCCTGGCTGCTTTTTGCTTGTATTTTTAAGGGGCATAGTTTATAAGGGGAGAAAAATGTTCATTGTGTGTTTAAAACCAGCTTTTCTAAACATTGATCAAGCACTTGTAACTTTGGTTTCATTGAATTCTTTTTATTTTGACTTCTCAAGCTATAACAGTGAAAGGTTGGAAGTTATTTTAAAAGATTGGAAACTATATATGCACTTTAAAATTTTCAGAGTACTTAACATACACAAATAATTCTTACAAATGATTAGTGACAGACTTAAAGTTGATGGATTGAACCCATGTATTTATTTTCACTTACTCCCCAAACTACACAATAAAAGGAAATGAATTAAAAAGAAAGGGTTATGAACTCATAAAAATGAGCAGAGAAGACAGCATCTAAATTTGGTAATTTAGAAAGTCAAATGGTTAACTAACTTAGCAGAATGATTCTAATCTCTATCAGCTTGGAAATCTGAGAACCAACCTAGGTTATAATGGAGAATCCATGAAAGGTTCAGAAATTGATGGCATGAACAACTGGAAGTGAGGATGAAAGTGAGGTTAAAAACAGAAAGATTGGTTATGTTTTAAGAAGGAATTGGAACACCAGATCTCCTTCCCTCCTGTGTTCAGCTGGACAGCTGTCTGTCCTGCACCCTAGCAGGCAAGAGACTGGTGAGAGTCTCCAGGCCGGGAAACGTGAGGCAGAGATGGGGTGTATGTGTTGGGAAACTTAAGTGGACGGTAAGCGTATTTGCATACTGACATCGCTGCCCTTCTTCTGTATGTGACTTTCTGACTCCCTAGTGGCTGGACTTAACACTGTCTAGGCAAGAGATGGGAAAGAGCCCTCTTTCGGAAATCTTATTTCCCCAAAGAAATGGTGCTACCAGATCAGTCAAAGTTATGACTGTTAGTCAACAGCCCCATCATGTACCCAGAGTTCCAGTGCCCTTTCTGCAGAAGCAAAGCCAAGATCACAAGACACTGAAGGAAACCTCTATGTATGGAATATAGAGATGAAACCAAGTCCAAAAAAATAAGTTTAAAACAAACAGATTAGGCAAGAGCAGTAAAAACTTTTAAAGGCAAAACTGAAACCTGTCATTATCTTCGGGGATAGTGTATATTGAGCTTTTGAAACAAAAGTTGGATAATATATAAAAGAGCTCTTGGAAATGAAATTTTAGATACTTATTTTTGGAGTCATACCACCTGAATGCTAGGGGTTCCAGAAGGAAAATGGAGGGAAAGAAATCATCAAAAATGAATCAAAATACTCCAAAGCCAAAAATAATGTTTTCTGAGAGGTCTTATGGAGCATCCGGCATAGTCTGTAAAAATAATCTGGACCTGGGCACACTGTTATGAAATATTGTTGAAACAGTGGGAACAAATAACTGGTTCTACAGATTTCCAAAGAGCTAGGGGTGGTAGGGTGGAGGGGAGGGAGGGGGCTTAGTATAAACAACCAA
This sequence comes from Cheracebus regulus, assembly GCA_963574635.1. Classification (NCBI taxonomy): domain Eukaryota; kingdom Metazoa; phylum Chordata; class Mammalia; order Primates; family Pitheciidae; genus Cheracebus; species Cheracebus regulus. Next base: position 50,365 of record CAUYQU010086539.1, read on the forward strand.
GAGTTATAATGGCACCAGATTTCTTAGCAGTATTGAAAACCCAGAAGAACATGGAGCATTTTGCCTTTGCAATTCTGAGGGACAGTTATTTCCAACTTAAAATTCTCTATAAACTCAAATTAAATGGTAATAGACACTTTTAGGTAGGTAAGGCCTTCTCATTTTGGAAACTTCTGGAAGATGTGCTCCAGTGCAATAAGATCGTAAATCTAAAAGTAGAGAATGTAGGATCCAGGAAGCAGAGGGTCCAGCATGAGAGGGAGGGGCCCCCAATATGATGAAGAGAACCAGAGATGATAGGTCTGGAGACAAACAGTCTAAAGTGCAGCAGGTTGGAAGGCTCAAAGAGTGCCTTCAATACAATAAAATTGATAGAATTACATAGTATTTTTAATTGAATGTACTTAGAACAAAAGTTAGGGGTTGAATTGTAATTACATAGAACACCCAACAAAGGAAAGATCAATTATTAACTGGTACCAAACAAATGTGCAGGAAAGAGAAAGTAATCATAGTATATAGTTGGCTGTGGTGGCATGCACCTGTAGTCCCAGCTACTTGGGAGGCTGAAGCAAGAGAATCACTTTAACCTGTGAGGTGGAAGCAGCAGTGAGCCGAGATTGTGCCACTGCATGCCAGCCTGGGCGACAGAGCGAGACTCCTTCTCAAAACAACAACAAAAGAAAGTAGTCATAGTATATGGTTCTGTTTAGCTGTATTGTATAGTTATAACAATGAGAAATGCTGGGGTTTTTTTTTTTCCTTTGGATTTGGTCACCCTGGTCTCAAACTCCTGACCTTAAGTGATCTGCCCATCTCAGCCTCCCAGAGTGCTGGGATTACAGAAATGAGCCACCACACCCAGCTGAAAAATGCTGAATTTCTAATTAAAATAAAGATAAAGCTATTGGAATGGTACAGAGTTTGGGAAGTGTGTAGGGTAGAAGATAGAGGGGAGAGAAGTGTGTGAAAGCTAAAAATCTTCCTCTTCTGTGGTGGATAGGCAGTTACTTGGAGACCTGGAGGTAAATAGTGAAAGTCAGCTGAAAACTCTAAATTATTGCCACTTCATTAAAGCAAATCAAGAATGAGGGCAGGGTGGCAAACTGCTTTTTCTTTCATTGCAGGAGTTGTAGAATTAATTGGCTATTTATGCTTTACTTTTCAAACAAAAGGGCTATTTTTTAGTTTGAATTAAAAAATAATTCAGATGTAAGTGTACATAACAGTATGGATTAATCTCACAAGCATAAAGTTGAGAGAAGCCAGACGTGAAAGAGATTCCATTTATAAAATATTCAAAAGAAGAAAATAGCTACTGGTGTGTGTGTGTGTGTTTATATGTTGGGTGTGAGGAGGGGAGATGTCTGGTGACTGGAAGGTCTGGATGCTGGTTATTGGGTGTTCACTTTGTGAAAATTCTTCAAACTGTGGACATTTATGATCTAGCGTTCTCTTTATGTAGATTAAATGTAATAAAACATTCCCCCCAAATGATAAAGATATTACACTTTCACATTACCATGTCAGTATTCACTGAGATGTATATAACTACATGTATTTGACTACAGAAAAATAATATGCAGAAATGTTTATTCACTTGGTACTTTTACAAATTTCTAGAACAGACTGAGTGATGCGCATGTTTGAATGTGAGGACAATTTTGTGATAATATCTGGTTATTGTGTAATATTAAACTATTGAAGTGTAGGGCTGACAAACTACAGAGCAAACCAGACCCTGCCCATGGCCTGGTGATGTCTGTTTCTCAACTAAGAATTATTTTTATCTTTTTAAGTGTCATTTTGAAAAAAAAAATTGTGAAAGAAACTACATGTAGCCTACAAAACTTGAAATATTTACTGTCTGTCCCTTGTACAAGAACACACACAAAAAGTAATGCCTGGTTATCCTAGGAGAAAGAAATGACAATTCTAACTGGAGGTCACTCAAGTTTTGTTTTTTTTTTTTTTGTCTTTAAATTCACCTTCTGAATATAGCTCAAGTAATATATATATTTTTAATTGTAGTTTGATGAAGTAGTTAGACCACAAATGAGGAGTTTCTCAAAACATTGTTAAGCTTGATTTGTTCCTGTCTGTTGCAGGTTGTAGGTGGCCTAGATATCCACAAAAAGATGGTGGTAGATGTGTGACTCTTATCAGAGAGTACCACCCAACACTTTTGCTTTCTTCTCCATCTCTGAAGATCTGCTCAAGACGTCCAGCAATGCTCTCTGTGTATTTAAATGGAAGTATTTTTCTCTGTGAAGCCACATTTTCCAACATGAGCCTCATGAAGCCAACTAAGTGTTATTGAACTCTAATTCTCTCAATAACTCAGTGTAGCACTTTAAAGTCTGAAGGACAGCACCGTGAAAAGAGCATATCAATGTGGTGGAGAAAGGGAAGGGGTTGGCTTTTTTATTTATTTTTCTTCATCTTTTATAACAAGAAAGTATCTATATATACATATGTAAATATTTATATATAGATATATGTAGCTTTCTATATATGTAGTAGGTTGGCTTTAATTTAATATACTTGATTCAGAAACAAAACAATAGAGTACAAAGTGCCAAGCAGAACATAAAACGTCCTTACTTTTATTTCACACAGTTTTATATATAGATAGAAGACTGTACAATTGGAGCCGGGTGTTTAGGCCAGCTATTTTCCTTTTCCTGTGCTTTCTCCTTTGAGAGATTGACAAAGCATTTGTTAACGTCCTATTATTTACCTTAATTACATTTTTGTAACAAAAGAGTCTGTAACTTTATTTATACTTATGAATATATTTCCAGGGACTACTACTCATTTGCTGAGCAGCTTTTAATACACCTCTGCTTGAGGAGAAAGTCTAGTTCATTGCTACTGCCAAGAGCTAGTTCCTGTGTTCATATAGTAACTGCACAGTGCTTATGGCTGCTTCATTCTGTTACTTTGTAACTAGGAGCCATTGCATTTATTAAATGTCCCTCAGTAATGTAAGTGCTAGTTGTGATTTTATACATAAAGGCCAGAAGCTGTCTGAGGCAATCATATGTATCACTTACTGAAGAATACCTGAAGTGATCATGTAACTGCTTAGAATATCCATTTGTTTGATTACATGGGTAAATAATTTGTCATTAAACTCGTGTTTGAATCATGAATTTCCCTTCTGTGTTTCAAAAGACTTGCAGCTAATCTAAAAAACTGGTGATATTTAATATGCATGTATCTAAATACCCACATATATTTGTGGTTTAAAAGTAAGAAATCTTGCTAATCTATATGCCACAGAAGAGCAAAATGTTATCCAAATTTATACCTCTTAAAATTTCTTTACCGTGAGGGATAGAGAATGCATGATGGTTTTTTTAATTTGCCCATATTATTGGTAATGGATGATAAAAAATTTGTGTGATATAAAAGTAGTGTATCATGTTCTACCATTTGATCTTATTCCTTCCCTTTTCTGCAAAGGTACTATTGGTTTGAAGAAAAACATTTTGGTTAGCTTTTTATGACAGTAGTCTTTCCCTTTATAGTTTTTCTATAAAAACTGGTTTTAAAATCAGTGGAAAAGGGCAGGTTGAATCAAGGTGACTGAATCTGAAATTGAGCACACCTGCCTGCCATCGCTGTTCCTTCAACTGAGTGCTGCACATCATGGGCTCTGTCTGTGAGAGAAAAATCCCGGTGCTTGGTGTCCTTGCATGACATGGAGTTTTGCATGTAGATCAATTTAAAATGTAACTCTTGTTTACATAATTTGCATAATTTTAAAAGATAATGTTGCCAAACTTTGGAAATGTTAACGTTCATTCAGACTGAAAATCTCCACTACATGTAACTTTCTTCCTCTGGATCAGTGGCATGGCTTGTAATCCCAGCCAGTGGTTTGAACTGTTCCAGTGTCAACTGCCATGTGCTCTGCTTCAAGGGGGAACTAGTCTTTTGTGAATTTTTTGTACATAAGTATTTGTTACAAATATTTTAGCAAATGCTTTCTATTTCTCTTGCTTGTGCATATCTTGGCTGGCGTTACAAAAAAAAAATAGTGCAAACATTATTTCCTTACTGGGGAATGAGGGTTTTTTTTTTTTTTTTTTTTTTAGTTTGTGTGTGGGTTGGGCAAGGGAGGGGGCGGTTTATGTTTAATGTTTAGTTTTTCTTCTGCATGATACGTCATGTTGTGGGATCTTTAGAAAACTTCATACTGTATGAATAAGAAAATAAAATATTTGAAACTTGCTTGAATGTATTCAGAGGTCTTTGATGTCCTTCTATAATGAGGAGAGGCATTTTCCCCCCAGTCCTTTAAATTCTTAAAAAGTCTGATAAAGTGACATTAATCTTTCTATAAAAACCTACAAATTCCTGTAGTACTCCCCGCTGCCCCCATGACTTCCCTTACTACTCACCCTCTTTGCTCCAGCCGTTAGCCTCCTGTGGTACTTGGAGTCTTGGGTTTGCTTCTGTCTTAGGCCTTGGGTTTCCTTCTGTCTTAGGCCTTTGCACTCTCAGTCCCTTTCTGCCCCTTTCCCTTCCCCATATCTCATAGTTAATGCCTTCAGATGTTTGTTCACTTATGTCCTAGCTCAAAAGGAACTGTCCTGGCTACCTTATTTAAAAATACAGATACACTTGGCTTTATTATTTTTCCTTCTTCAGGGGCATTTATCTTTTTCTGATACGGTTTACTTTGTCTTCCCTGACTACTGAATAAAGTGAATGAAAGCTCCACAAGGGTAGTGGTTTGTTTCTTGTTCGCTGGTAGCCCCAGCCTAGTTGTCCAGAATTTTAGCTCCTAGTGTTTACTCAGTAAGTACTTAATAAATTGATACCCTGTTTATGTAGGTTGTGCTTTTATAATAAATGCTATTCAGTACCTTGTCATTGCATAAAAGGTAAAGTCAGTATTTTTTGAGATTTCATTTATTGAATAACTTGGCTTTCATTTTTTTAACTTTACAGTCCCTACTACATGTCTGTCATGTGCAATAGGCACTTGAAATGCTCCCGCAAATGACATCCCTGGCCCAGATGGGTTGAGGATGTTTTATATCCAAAACATCTATATTTCCAGGTACGCATTAGTTACAATGGGTTCTGTGACTTGTGTTAAAATATACCAGGGATATAGCCACGCATGGTGGCGCGCGCCTGTAATCACAGCTACTCAGGAGGCTGAGGCAGGGAATTACTTGAACTGGGAGGCAGAGGTTGCAGTGAGCCGAGATCACACCACTGCATTCCAGCCTGGGCAACAGAGTGAGACTCATCTGTTTCCCAGGCTGGAGTGCAAAAACCATCCCAAGAGTAAAGGTTTGTTAAACCTAAGCAAGTAGACAGATTTAAGCACTCGAGCTTTTTTTTTCTCTTTGAGACAGGGTCTTGTTCTTTTCTTCTGGGCTGGAGTACAGTGGCATGATCACAGCACACTACAGTCTCAATCTCCTGGTGTTAAGCAGTCCTACCTCAGCCTCCACAGTAGCTGGAACCACAGATGGCATGCCAGTGCTTGGCTGTTTTTGTTTTGTTGAGACAGCATGTTGCTATGTTGCCAGGCTGGTCTTGAACCCCTGGGCTTAAGCAGTCCTCCCACCTTGGCTTCGCAGTGTCAGGATTACAGGCTTAAGCCATTGCACCCAACTCTTTTTTTTTTTTTTTAAAACTTACTTCTAACAGTCGTAAAAGCAGACAAGATGACTATCCAAGGAGCATGAGCTTTCATATCTACCATCTTATTCTAGGTCGCATGAGAGTTGGAGCCCAGATCTTCTGGAGGGAGTGACTAGGAGGAAACCCCATGGGTCTCCTCCCTTGTCAGCCACAAATACCTAAGAAAATGCTCATCTCTCAGGCCCATCCCCCCGGCAGTGTATCAGTGAATATATATGTAAAGTCAGGAATTGTACCAGATACTGAGTATCCAAAATCATAAGAGGCCTTAGGATGGCAGGCAGACAGAATAATTGCAATATAGCTTGACAAGTGCCATGGAACTAAGGTTGGAAGTTTTAGACTTAGTGTCTTGGCCTTAGAGAACGGTTTAATTGAAGTTACTTGATCCAGGTTGTTAAGATCAACTGCCAGTATGATAGTCAAATTTATTACCTCTACTCCTTTCCATCCCAAGAGTTAGTTGGGTTCTCCTCTAACATTTTCTCTCCCTTTCAAAAGCCCCAAGTAGTAGTACTACTTCTGGGGAACAGGAGATACAAGCACTTAACTAAGTGGGGCGGGGAAGCAAAGCAAGTCCTTAAAGTTCAGCATTCCAAATTTTAGCAGCTGCTAGGAAAATATATTTGCTCCCTTGTATTACAGTTGTAATTACACAAGAAATAATAAAGGATAAAGGAAATAATTTGGACAATATCAAAATGTTTCCCTTTAATACAGAGAACCCATATTTTCCGAATTGAAATGATGCTTTTAACTTCCTGCCTCTGTTCCTTGAAAGTTGATTCAAAACATTTATGGTTACCTAGCAGTGGTTCAATTCAGTCCAAGTGCTTGGAAAACCTGATTGAAGGCATGGACCCATTCCCCAGGAAAGTATACTAAGTAGTCACAATTTTGAATATAACTTCCTGGGTGAAGGATGAAGGTAGGCAAGTACCTCTGGAAACCTGTACAGACTCAGAATAAAAAAGTCGCAAGTATTTGTCTTTTACAAAAAGGTATGAGTAAAGGGATCTGATAATCACTGTACACATCCTTGCTCCATGCCGGTGTTGCCAAAGGATAAAAAAATAATAATTAGAAGCCATACTTCAAGTATCACACAACCATTCTGTTTTTTACTTTCAGTTCAATGAGATATTCAACACTATTATAAATAGGCTTTGTATTAAGACAATTTTGCCCAACTCTAGGCTAATGTAGTGTTCAGAGCACTTTTAGGGTAGGCTAAGCTACGATGTTCAACTTTTGGTATTTTCAACTCACAGTGGGCTTATCTGGACATAAACCCATCGTAAGTTGAGAAGCATCTGTATATCCAACATTGGTTATGTATACTTTCTTTAAATGCTCACTTTAAAAATAAAACTTTATTTTTAAAACTTTAAATGCTCATTTTAAAAATAAAACAATTTTTAAAACTGCAAAACAGGTTCCAAGATGAGCTCTTACTCATACAGTATAATACAGCCAAAACAACAACTGCTTATGACCTCTCAAATATCACAAATCAAGGCTGGGCATGATGGCTCATGCCCGTAACCCCAGCACTTTGGGAGGCTGAGGCTGGAAGATCCCTTAAGGTCAGGAGTTCGAGACCAGCCTGGCCAACATGTGAAACCCTGTCTCTACAAAAAATTAGCTGGGTGTAGGGACACATGCCTGTAGTCCCAGCTACTAGGGAGGCTGAGGTGGGAGGATCACTTGAACCCAGAGGTAGAGGTTGCTGTGAGCTGAGATTGCATCACTGCACTCCAGCCTGGGTGACAAAGTGAGACCCTGTCCCCCTCACAAAAAATTATTCACATCACCCAGTATTAAGGAGGGGGCATCGTTCAGAGAGGTTTTTCTAAGATAATCTATTAAATTACAATTTATAAAGACATGTTTATAAATTTTTATGAAATTATGAATTTATAAAAGTATAAATTCACATAGAGCTGTTTAAACAAGAAGTTTCCAGGAGGATTATAAACTATGCAAGCTGCTACATGTGATTTCAAAGAAATGATAAATTACATCTAATGTGTAGATATAATAATAGAATCAATTTTTGATATTTAAATTATCCTAAAACCTGTGCAGTGTGAATACTCTTAAACCTTTCTTTTCTGTTTATGCTTCTGGCTGAGAACGGAAGAAAGGATGGAGACTTCAAATGACTGCAATTCTTCATATGGTTTCTTGTGACCACTCGTAAAGTATTTTTCTCCAGAGTCCAAAGGCAAGATAGTCTCTGACTTGAAATCAGAATCGATCTGCTGATCTGCTAGCCACAGCTCGAATATTGCCATAAACCTTGGAAGGAGGATTTCCTGCAAAGTAGGGGGGAAAAAGTATATATACAAATAGACTCACATTTACAGAGCCTACAGCTATCCCTCAATGTCTAAGGAAGATGGGTTTCAGGACTCCCACAGACACCACAATCCTTGGATGCTGAAGTCTCTTATATAAAAAATAGGCACATTAACTACATATATCCTCCCATATACTTTAAATCATCTCTAGATTACTTATAATACCTAATACAATGTAAATGCTATGTAAATAGTTAATACTGTACTGTTTTAAAATCTGTATTTTTTTTGCCATTATTATTATTTTTTTCTGAGTCTCTGATTTGCCGTTGGTTGGATCCGCAGATGTGGACCTTGCAGATACAGAGGGAAGACTGTATATGAAAAAGGGTCTAGAACCCTAAAAAGAACAGAGACATTTTATTTAACTGGAAATTACAAAAAAAAAACCTTAAAGGAAATAATACCCAAATATTCTTCAAAAACTATTTTAAACTTCTAAGAGCAAAAAGCACTGAGTTGTCAAAATATTTCAAAAAGAAGCCAGTCACTGAGACCCGGGAACCAGAGAATCCCACCTTTTCTGAGCAAGCTGCTAAGACCCTGTACCTTATCAGAAGGTACTGACTTTGCTGCAGAATCAAGAAAATGGGTTAAGTGGATCAACTAAATTGCCTGAATCTGCCCAGCAGCTCCTTGGTTGAACCTAAAATGTGACATTCCCTTCTATTCTAGAATGATTTTTCTCTGCACCTTATCAGGAAAGCAGCAAAGATTTAAGCAATATTACCCAATAAACACTTTCTCTTCTCTTGCAGACAAATGGAATCTAAGCAAAAATATTTCTACTTCTGGTCTGGCGTGGTGGCTTACGCCTGAAATCCCAGTACTTTGGGAGGCCAAGGAGGGCGGATCACAAAGTCAGGAGTTTGAGACCAGCTTGGCCAATATGGTGAAACCCCGTCTCTACTAAAAACATAAAAATTAGCTGGGTGTGATGGCATGCACCTGTAGTCCCAGCTACTCGGGAGTCTGAGGCAGGAGAATTACTTGAACCCGGGAGTCAGAGGCTGCAGTGAGCCAAAATCATAAAACTGCACTCCAACCTAGGCGACAGAGCGAGACTGTCTCGGAAAAAAAAAAAAAAATTCTGATTCTCTCTCTAGGTCCACATTTGCCATCTCCCAAGGGTGTCTACTTGCTATCTTTAATTTTACCCTAATTACCCTAAACTGCTTTGCAAATGTAGTTTGACTTCCACAATTAAAACACCAATGAAAAAAACTGCTATTACCCAAGATTAGGTTGCAAATGGCAGTTCTTGCCATCTTGATGTTTTGGAAGGAGCCAAGGATGTGAACTTTCCTGAAAGAAAATGAGACAAATTAGTGGCTGGGATTCCATGACTCATACCTGCAATCCCAGCACTTTGGGAGGCCAAGGTGGAAAGATCGTTTGAGGCCAGGAGTTTGAGACAAGCGTGGACAACATAATGAGACCCCCATCTCTACACAAAAGTTAAAACAGCTGGGCATAGTAGCACGTGCCTATAGAGTGCCACTACATGCCAACCTGAGTGACAGCAAAACCCTCTAAACAACAACAAAAAAGATACATTATAAACAAAAAAGCATTTTCTTACCCAAGTCCTGTACTCCAGAAATGCTGGCGATGGCTGCACAACTCCACAAATATACTAAAAACCACTTTTTAAAAGGGTGAATTTTATGGTATATGAATTGTATCCCAATAAAAAATTATTAGAAAAGACCATTTTTTTAAAAGTAAACTCTGTGAAGATTCTTAGTTAATGATGGCTCCCAGCCTGCGAGTGCTTTATGTGCCAGGGCTTTCTATGCATGCCCTCATTTAATCCTCACATGACCTTTATCAGGTGACATTATTCCTGTTTTACAGATCAGGAACCAAGTTTGTAAGAAATCAAAAAGCCTGCCCAAGACGATACTCTGGCAGAGCTGGTTAGTGAATACCCAGAAATGCAGTACTGAACTCAATTTCAACACAATTGGTTTTCAACTGCAAAGTTTTCTAAAGATTATCTAAATTTCTTCAGGGGTCTGAGGATCACCCAGACCCTTTTAAGGGGCATTCTTTACTGAATGACAAATAAAACTGACAAGATACAATTTTGCCTTTTTGAGTCCATTTTCCAAACTGTTTTCACTGTGCCCTGTACAACAGTTATCAGCTAAAGCTTGTACATCTTCAACCCCTGTTAATATTCCCTTCACCTTCTGGCTTTAACTAAGGCCAGCTCTCAAGTGGTGGCCAGCTTTTCCTCCACAAACCAGGTACCTCAGGCCTGGGGGAGGAGCAGGTGCCTTGGTTCCTCATGCCACATCCAGACCACATGCTCTCCCCTCCTGCCTCCCTAAAAACCCTCTGGCTTTGGATCTGCTCTTAGGCCACATCACCTACCACCCTGCTTGGCTGCGGTCCTCAGCTGCCCCTGCAGATCGATCACCTGTGAAGAGGTCAGCTCCCGGCTCACTGTCTTTCTCTTGCTATTCCCATCACCATGCTCAATCATGTCAATTCCCATGAAGATGATAATCCCAATATGCCAGCCTCTCGGGTCCTTGATATCCTTTATGCCAACATGGGGTCTTGTTTTCCACCCTACTCCAGCCTCTTACATCCATGGTCACACCCTGAACTTGGTCAATACCAAAAGCCGCAACCCCCCATAATTTCAATTTCAAACATCCAACTTGCCCTCTACCACTTTCTGTCATTCCAGCTCATATCAACACCAATAATGCTTTACTCCCACCAGGACCTCCCATCTATGGATCTTACCTACCTTCACTGCCCCTCGCCCCCTCACATCCCACCTCCTTTCCTCTATTCACAATCATCCAAAGAGTTTCTATTTACTCAGAGTAAAAGCCAAAGGCCTTATCTATCACTCTCCACTGTCTTCCTTGGTACTCAGCCAAGCTCCTTGCTCACTGGCAACTGCCAGATGTGCCCTCAACTCAGGACCTCTGTGCTTTTCCCTTCCTCTGTAATGCTCTTCCTCCAGACACCTGCAGATGAACAGAGCAAACATTTACAGATGCTCCTTCTCCAAATTCCACTAAAATGACAATAAAAATATGAAGAGAAAGTAATAACAGGAAGATGGAAAGCAGCTGGATGAGATGGAACTGACTGTGCAGACCCAAGTCAACTGACGTCAAATCAGCAGTGGGAATATCAAGAAGCAGAACTACAGGACAGAGACTCTTTAAGAGCCAGGGTACTCTAACACAGAGGGGCCAAGGGCACAGGGAACCCACGATGATGGCTGTGTAGCCAAAATGCAGGCAGAGAGCATGGGGGCGCTTTTGGAATAGATGTCTCCAGGAGAGGTTTCTCAAATATTGGATGCATTCGAATATATCTAGAGGAGATACAGAGAAGGTCTAGCTTCTTACTGAATCAGTACACTGAAAATGAAGAAAGCACATAGACACATAAGAGTTACTTCAAGTGAAAACAATGCTGCAAAAGAAAGATAAGGCAGTCACATTGTTTTACCTGGCTCGGCTGTAAGTACACTGAGCACTGATTTCTGTTTTCAGGTAATACTGAACTCTAACGAACACCACAAGGGGACTATCAGGAGGACAGAGAGGAATAAATCAGAGTGTCAGAAAGGCTGAGTGTATGTGGTGAAACAAGGGGGTGAAAGACAACTAAATCTTCATTTTTCATGGTAGAAAGTCAATAGTGAATCTAAAAAATAAAAGAAGAGGCTGTACATGAACAAAATAAATGAAAATATAGGATAATTTAAGAATAGCTAAAATAGTCAAAATTGGTTCCCCTGAAAAGGGTGAAATGGAGGTAGACAGCAGAAATTTTTGGCTTTTTCAAACTATGTATATGTTTAACTTTGTTTAAAATAGAGCATGAAAGATGAGGAAATAAAGACAGTAAGAACAGATAAAGTGGGAATAGTTTTGCTGCAGAAAGTACCAAAGTAATGGGGCAATAGTTGGAAAGGAATGGAGGTTTCAGGACACACAGGCAACATCATTTCCCATCTGCTATACTAAATATGCTGGAACCTATACTAAATATGCTGGAACCGATTATTTTTAGTTTTCTATCTGGCTCACATAATATTTTGCCAAGTTATTAGTAACTCATCAAAAATAACATTTATAGGTACATAACAGCCCATCTGAACAGCTTTATTATAATTAATATAAACTGTTAAACATGGATTTTCTAACTAGCCTGTGTATAGCAAAAGCAAGAGACAGTACATCTCTTAATTTCAAGTAGTTTGTAATTCAGTTTGTAAGTCATTCAATAGCAACATTATTTATGATAGCCACAAACGGAAAACAACCCAAATATCCAGCAACTGTGAATGGGTAAACAAAATGTAACACAGTTGACTTTTGAACAATGCAGGTTTGAACTGCACGGATCCAGTTGAGATCTGCAAAACCCACAGAGAGCTGAGTATTGTAGAAATGTCCAAAAAATTAAGAAAAAGCTATGTCATGTATAAATTGTATGTAGGTACTAGTCTATTTTATTTACTACCATAAAATATACACAAATTTATTATAAAAAGTTAAAATTCATCAAAACTTACCCACGCAAACCATATATGTTGACATTTGTAGTCAAGAGAAATGGAAACAAATGCAAAGATGCGGTATGAAATCATAACTCCATAAAATTAACTGTAGTGCATACTGTACTACGGTAATAATTTCACAGCCACTGCCTATTGCTCTTGTGGTGACCTCAGGTGTTGTAAGTATCCACTTAAAATGCCATGTGATGCTGCTCATCTCCCACAAGCAGTTTTGACTCTCCAATAAATTGTCTATCACAGTAAAAAGTGATCTCTCGTGGTTCTTCCCTATTTTTAATCTTTAATGCAATATTGTAAGCTTTGAGTAACACCACGGACCTACACAAAGTGCCACTAGTGCTGTCGGAAGTGCTCCAAAGAAGCACAGAAAAGTCATGACAGTACAGGAAAAAGCTGAACTGCTTGATACACATACTGCTGTCTGAGGCCTGCAGCCGCAGCTGCCTGCCACTTCAAGATAAATGAATCTACCATAGGACCACTGTAAAAAAAGGAAAAGGAAATTCATGAAGCTGTCACTGCAGCTACAAAAGCAGATGTGAAACACCTGCAGTTCTGCCACATTCCCCTTTTTCTTATAAAACAAAAATAAAGCCTCTAGGCAAGACAGAACAGACCGTGGCAATAAAATATCAAATTGTAAACAAGACCTAAGACCACCCAGGCAAGGGTTAAGCCACACACCCTACACGTAAGGAGTAAACATTTTAACTGCCACAGATATTTTTCTTTTTCTCTAGCAGCTTACAAGCACTGGCCTTGTGATAAACAATATGAAAATAATTACAGCTCACCAGTAGCAGGATACAGATTGACCCCAGCTTCCCTCTTCCCATGCTCTGTTCTACAAGCCATAACCACAGCTTTGAATGGACAAGAGACTTATTCCAGTAACATTCTCCCACTAAGAGGCCACTGACGATGGACTGGTTCTACCCGCTTCCAGAGGCAGTGTATTCAGTGCCTTCATGTCCCTGTCCCTACTTCATCTTGTAATGTACAGGGTCTAACTCATGTATTTTAAATGTTAAGTCTCCACCCTAAAGCGACCAGAGGTTGTATGTTACATTTATTCAGTATACATGCGTTAGGACCTCTCATAAATATTCATAGCTCCTCCTATAACCTGTTAAATAAGTATACCTGGCCCACCCATTCAGCATAAATCCCTGTCTCATCCTTTCCTTCTTCAAAGTGTCTGCTTTTGGTCTTTGCTGAAGGCTACACTTCCCAGCCTGTCAGAATAGCCACTCTGCAGACTGCAACCCTGTATAAGAAATAAAGTTTCCTCTCCGAATTTATAGATCTTGTGATTCTTTTGTTGAAAATCTCAAATTGGAAATGTAGCTTTTATGTAGGTGCAGGATTGTTCTAAGAAAGACATGTCTATAGACTCTAATATGATTGAGAAAAAAATGAAGTCATTATGTGACAACTTACAGAAAAGGGAAAGTAAAAGATCTAAAGCTGGAGAACTTAATGCCAGCAAAGGATGGTTTGATAATGTTAGAAACAGGTGGCGTTTTAAAAATGTCAGGCTAACAGGAGAAGCAGCTTCTGGTCACCAAGGGGCAGCTGACGAGTTCCCAGATGCCATTATGAAAATCATTGAGGAGAAAGAGTATCTGCCTGAACAGGTCTGTAGTGAACATGAAAAGTGTCCTGTTCTGGAAAAAAATGTCACAAAGGGCAATTATTAGTAAAGAAGAGAAGCAAGCACCAGGATTTAAGGCAGGAAGGGATAGGCTAACTTTACTGTTTTGTGTAAATGCACTCAGGTTTATGATCAGAACTGCCCTTATCTACAAAGCTGCTAACCCCAATCCTTAAAGGGAAAAGGTAAACACCAGTGGCCTGTCTTTTGGATGTACAAGAAGGCTTGGACAAGGAGAGCTCTTTTTCTAGATTGATTCCATCGATGCTTTGTCCCTGAAGTCAGGAAGTATCCTGACTAGCGCATAGTAAGGAATGCGTTTTAAAGTTCTTTTGATATTGAGCTATGTCCCAGCCACCCAGAACCCCATGAGTTCAACGCTGAAGGCAACAAAGTGGTCTCCTTACCCCTAAACACATCTCTAATTCAGCCTCCAGATCAGGTAGTCATAAAGACCTTTAAGGTTCATTACATACAGTACTCTACGAAAAATACTGTCAATGATATGGAAGAGAACTTGAAAGAAAGAACATAATAAAAGTCTGGAAGGACTAAGCCACTGAACACACTGTCATTATTATGGAAAAAGCTGTGAAAGCCTCACACCTGCAACTATAAATTTCTGCTGGAGAAGGATGTGTCCAGAGGTTTTGTATGACATTACAGGATTTATGACAGCCAACCAAGAAATTATGAAAGAGACTGTGGATACGGCAAAAAGTGAGGGGTGAAGGGTTTCAAGATACGGATCTCAGAGAAATTCAAGGGCTAACAGACAGCACACCAGAGGAATTAACAGAAGTTGACTCGATGGAGGTGAGTGCTTCAAAAGCAGTGCCAGGTGATAAGGAAGATGATGTAGAAGCAGCAGTGTCAGAAAAGGTGACATTAGACAATTTGGCAGACGGTTTCTGATTATTCAAGATTCTTTTGATGTCTTCTATGACAGATCCTTTTATGATATGGGCACTGAAACTAAAACTGTGGAGGAGGATTGGTACCCCATAGAGAAGTGAAAGGATTAAAAAAGTCAGAAATTATAATGTATTTCCAGAAAGTTGCAGAGTATGCCTGCCTCTTCTGCCTCCCCTTCCACATCTTCCACCTCCGCCACCCGTGGGACAGCAAGATTAACCCCTCTTCCTCCTCCTCAGCTTATTCAACATAAAGACGAGGATGGAGACCTTTATGATGATCCACGTCCACTGAATGAGTAGTAAATCGATTTTCTCTTCCTTATGATTTTAACAACATTTTATTTTCTCTAGCTTCCTTTATGAAGGAGTGCAGTATATGATACATATAACATGCAAAATATGTGGTTATCAACTATTTGTTATGGGTATAACTTCCAACCAACAGCAGTAGTTAAGTTGTGGGAGAGTCAAGTCATACATGGATTTTCAATCATGTTGGAGATTCAGCATCCCTAATCTGTGCAATACTCAAGGGTTAACAGTATACCTGTGCAATGAAATAGTACTTGCCAATAAAAAGGAACTATTGATACACCCAACAAAATGGAGGAATTCAAAATAACATGCTAATTAAGAGAAGTCATACAGCAAAGCCTACATACTGTGTATTTCCATTTATGTGAATTTCTACAAAAGGCAAAATAAAAGTGACAGAAATTAGAGCAGTAGTTGTCCCAGAACAGGGCTGGGGCAGGCAACTGACCATAAAGATGCACAAGGGAATTTTCCAGGGTAAGAGAATTGCATGAGTGTCATGGGACTACAAAATATAAACATTAGCCAAAAACTCATTGAATTGGACACTTAAAACAGGAGAATTTTACTGTATGTAAATTATGCCACAATAAACTTTTAAAAAGTTCATTCAACTAGTAAATTTTAGGTTAATACTTATAAAATTTAACAGTTATAAACTTAATGACAGATTATAATTTCATTGGCAAATCAGTTACAGTTTTGGATTTCTAAATTCTATTTTTTTCTTTTTGAGACAGAGTC
This sequence comes from Cheracebus regulus, assembly GCA_963574635.1. Classification (NCBI taxonomy): domain Eukaryota; kingdom Metazoa; phylum Chordata; class Mammalia; order Primates; family Pitheciidae; genus Cheracebus; species Cheracebus regulus. The sequence continues at coordinate 66,589 of CAUYQU010086539.1, forward strand.
TTGTTCTGTCAACCAGGCTGGAATGCAGTGGTTTGATCTTGGCTCACTGCAGTCTCTGCCTCCTGGGTTCAAGCAATTCTTCTGCCTCAGCCTCCCAAGTAACTGGGATTATAGGCATGTACTACCACACCTAGCTATTTTTTTTGAATTTTTGGTAAAGACTGGGTTTCACCGTATTGGCAAGGCTGGTTTTGAACTCCTGACCTCAAGTGATCCACCCACCTCGGCCTCCCAAAGTGCTGCTTCAGCCTCCTGGGCTCAGGTGATCTTCCCACTTCAGCCTCTTGAGTAGCTGGGACTACAGGTGTGGGCTGCCACACTCAGCTAACTTTTGTATATTTTTATAGAGAAGGGGTTTTGCCATGTTGCCCTGGCTAGTCTCAAACTCCTGAGCACAAGCCATCTGCCTGCCTCACCTCCCAAAATGCTGGGATTACAGGTGTGAGCCACCATGCCTGGCCATATTTTTTAAATGTGGTGTGCATTTCCACATTTTTGAAATTGCTAGTTCAAAATAGCTTCTCCCAAGGCTCCCTATTTCTGACTCTAGGTTCAATCCATAAAAGATCAACAATATAACCATCTACCTGGCTTCAGGTAAAGAGGGCCACCAATACAGTAGTATAGTTATCCTTAAAGTATAAAGAATATACAAAATTTAGATTCTATATAATGATGAGTCCTTCAGTGCAGAGCAAAATTGAGATATTAAATGAAATTATTTCAGGATTTAGTCGCAGGCAGATCCCTCCTCCTCTCAGTCAACTGTTCAGTTTCCCAACTTCATAGCATTATATAATCTCTAAGCCATCTGCCAGTAAGATCCCCAACCTGACGACACAGTAGCTTCAACCTCAGACGGGTAATCCCAGCTTCACTTCTGGCACCTTTATTTTAAGCCCCTATTATCTTATTTATATTCACATATAACTGCTCTCTAGCTTTGCCTAATGTATGATATTCCCCTTCCTTTTATAAAAGGTAAAGACTCATACTGGCATTCTGATTGCTTGTTCTCCCCTACTGATTTAATAGATTCCCTTGAGATTTTATTTACTTATTTATTTTTGGGAGACAGGGTCTCACTCTGTCACCCAGGCTGGAGTGCAGTGGCACGATCTTGGCTCACTGCAACCTCTTTCTCCCAGGTTCAAGGGATTCTCCTACCTCAGCCTCCCGAGTAGCTGGGACTACAGGCACGTGCCATCCATGCCCAGCTAATTTTTGTATTTTTAGTAGAGATGGTGTTTCACCATGTTGGCCAAGCTGGTCTTGAACTCCTGACCCTAGGTGATCCGCCCACCTCAGCCTCCCAAAGTGCTGGGATTATAGTCGTGAGCCACCGTGCCCGACCTGAGATATTATTTAACTCTTCATCTGTAATAATAATTTCTTTTAATAGCATGTCTAAACATTTCCTCATTGCTAAATGAGAAAAGGATATGTAATTTCTGAAATTTTCTCAACTTAAGCCTCTTTCAAAGTTGGTGACTATTTATTTATTCACCCAGAATACAGATGATTACCAACTTAAGATGGTTAGACTTGAAATTTTTCGACTTTACAAGGGTGCAAAGGTGATACACATTCAGAATGCTCTACTTCAAATACACATACAACTATTCTGTTTTTCATTTTTAGTACAGTATTCAATACTCAACACTCCGTCATAAAGTAGGATTTGTGTTGGATAACTTTGCCCAACTGTAGGCTAATGTATGTTCTGACCACATTTAATGATAGGCTAGACTAAGCTATAATGTTCCATAAGTCAGGTATATTAAATGCATTTTAGACTTACAATATTTTCAATTTACAATGGGTTTACAAGGAACATCTGTACTGACAAAGATTTAGCAGCAACATTATACATAAAATACAACTGTTCTGTTTTAAAACAGAAGATCAAATATAAATTACGAAAATAATTTTGTCAAGATCAGATACTTACACATCAGCCAAAACTATCCGTGTCCGTGTCACATTCTCTATGGTGAATTTGGTTTTTCCTCCTTTGCCAGCAATTCTTCCTATTGCCCTGGATAGATGGTCTCCCTTTAAGGGTTTAACTAAACAAGAAAAGTAAAACCTCACGAGACAAGTCATTCCAGTGCACCACCCACTTCCACATAAAGTTTAATCATAAGCTAAATTTCCCTAAATGACACAAGTATATATATTTTTATTTTATTTTATTGTTTTGAGACGAAGTCTTGCACTGTTGCCAGGCCAGAGTACAGTGGCACTATCTTGGCTCACTGCAACTTCTGCCTCCTAGTTCAAGCAATTCCCCTGCCTTAGCCTCCCAAATAGCTGGGGTAACAGGCGGGTGCCCAGCTAATTTTTGTATTTTTAGTAGAGATGGGTTTCACCATGTTGGCCAGGATGGTCTTGAACTCCTAACCTAATGATCTGCCTGCTTCGGCCTCCCAAAGTGCTGGGATTACAGGCGTGGGCCACCACACCTGGCCAGTATACATGTTTTTAAAAGTTGCTAAAAATACAGCTTAACTGATGCTATTAGAAAACTCAGAGTCACATCACAATACAAAGTCAGCGACACAAGATACAGCATTTCACAGGAAAAGACCACCACATACTCACCATCTGTAATTTCAAAAGACTCTAGGAAGAGGTCATCCAACCTGATGAGGGCAAGTGCATCCTATAATATAAAAACAAACACTGTGAAGCCCCTTCCATTTGCACACCTGAGAAAGAGTCAAGTGCAAAGTTCTATGGAACTAAAATCCACACACTCTAGAGCTAGAAAGCTATTTTTTTTTTTTGGAGACAGAGTCTTGCTCTGTTGCCCAGGGTGGAGTGCAGTGGTGTGATCTCAGCTCACTGCAACCTTTGCTTCCTGGGTTCAAACAATTTTCCCACCTCAGCCTCCCAAGCAGCTGGGACCACAGGCATATACCACCATGCCTGGCTAAATTTTTTGTATTTTCAGTAGAGATAGGGTACTGCCATGTTGGCTAGGCTGGTTTCGAACTCCTGGCCTCCCAAAGTGCTGGGATTACAGGCATGAACCACTGCGCCTGGCCTATTTTATTATTTTTTTCAATGCCTAATCCACTGAAATGTGCACACTATTTTTCAAGTCCTCATTTTAGATGTCATGGAATTACTCACCTCCACCTGAAAGCCGAGAATAAAGGCTTTCACAAAATCAGCTGCTTTTGTCAGAGCACTAACATCCTTGGTTTCTTTACAAGTCTGTTAAAAAACAAAAAAGGGTATAAAATACAGTTGAGAATCAAATAGAAAATGTTCTACAAAAATACTAGAAATGTCCTTTACCATTATTAGAGAATTTCCTTCACCACCACCTTTCCCCAATATATTCTGTATGACACAGGTTCTGGTGGGGTAAGTGCAATATTTCATTTGCAAAACAAGACCTTTCCAGCTCCAAAGCTTGGCCATTCCACCCAAAGAGTGTCAAATAACTAACTGCATTATATGGTCAGATTTTGGAGTTAACAGCAAGACTCCTCTAGCACAACCCAATCCCTCGCATTCTGAAGGACCTCTACCTTCTGCCCAACCCTTCATTGCCCAAGCCTGTCCTCTTCTCTTCCCTTGAGGCAGTCTTCTCTGGGAGTCCTGACTTAATCTTCTGACTTAGTTATCATTTATATGCTGATGTTTCTTAAATCAACAGCTCCAAGCCTAACGACCTGCACACACTGACAGGAAATCAAGAATGACTGAAGTACTGATTATGTCCTCAAAGTTTATTTGACAAATGTAGAAATAACTGTCATTCATAAAATGCCTACCATTGTAAATAATATGCACTATAAATAACATGCTTTATACACCATAACTCTAACCTTCACAAAAACCTGGAATGTTAAGTGATACAAATACCTTCATATATGAGGAAACGAAAGTACTGAAAACCAAAAAAAGGTAAGATTCAAACACAGGTCTGATTCTAAAACTATTTCCACTATCCCATACACATTCACAATCTAGTTGAGGAGACCATGTATTCAACAAATTAAAAACCATATGGGCTTCTGTAATGGGAAAGTCCCTGAAGCTTTCACATTTAAAACTAGACTCTAGTTCCAATCCTATATGTGACCTTAGGCAAATCCCATAGATACTTCAGGTCTTCAGTTTTCTCATCAGTAAAATAAAGATGTCAGAGTGGAAGATCCTGAGTGTTCCCTACTAGTATAACAGAAAGTTTCTCTTATTAGCCTGATATTTCCCTTTTTAGTTTATTGGCCAAGTTTCCTCACATCTTTAAGATGGGAATATCCTGAAGACTAAATAATGTAGAGCATGCTGCAATACCACTGTGTGTCTGGTTTATGGCAGCATTAGCAAATGTTAGTGGAATCCAAAGTGATGATTCTGCAATAAATAGGACAGTGAAGCACATGAAAAGTTTAGGCACTGAAGAGATGACTGAAAAATGGACATACCGTAACAGAGAAAGAACTTGAGGTAGATCTTGAAAGATATTGGCACTGAAGTAGAAAGAGAAAGGAGTAGGGAGGAGAGGACCTCCTTCAAAGGGCAAAGCCATTAAAAAGTATGGACGTAAAAAAAAATGGTGAGAGACAAATTTGTGACTGGATCTCCTACTTGAAAGGCAAGTTAAGTTGGAAACTTTTTCCTTTAGAAATGCTGAAGATGCCAAGATGTCATAATAAAAGCATTGTGGTCTGGGAAAATTAATCTGGCACTGGCAGATTGATGAGTGGATAAAGGAGAGACTTAAAACAATGAAGTAAGGGAAACCTACAAGGAAACAAGACTCCTTGGCAGGAAACCATAAAAGCCTGAATGAGAAGGAATGGCAACAGGGACAAAGAGGAGTTACTCTGTCTGTTCTGTGATATTTTAAACTTTATCAACTATTTAGAATAGTGCCTCTTTGTTCCATTATTATATTCCATTAACAGAGATGCGACTGTACCAGTCCTGATGATGGTATCAGAATTCTTAAAAAGGAAAATATAATTAATTTTGGTTATCGATTCTGGCATGAAATTGGCACCCAAAAAAGAAAGCCCAAAGTAAATTAATTTTAAATGTCTATTTCCTGGATTGACAGCATGGAATTTAAAATATATATATATATAGGCTGGGCATGGTGGGTGACACCTGTAATCCCAGCACTTTGGGAGGCCAAGGCGGGTGGATCACCTGAGGTCAGGAGCTTGAGACCAGCCTGGCCAACATGGTAAAATCCAGTCTCTACTAAAAATACAAAAATTAGCCAGGTGTGGTGGCGGGCGACTGTTATCACTGAGCCAAGATCTTGCCACTGCACTCCAGCCTGGACGAAAGAGCGAAAAAAATATGTATATATGTGTGTGTGTGTGTGTGTGTGTGTGTGTATACATATATATATAGTGTGTATGTGTATGATCATGTGTGTGTGTGTATATATGTGTATTTTTATATATATTATATGTAAAATATATATATATTTTTTAAATTCCATGCTGTCAATTGATAACCAAAATTATTATACTTTCCTTTTTAAGATTTCTGATACCATCATCAGGACTGGTATAGTATGATCATACAAATATGTATAATCATGTGTGTGTGTATGTATATGTATATACAGACATATACGTATCATCATACACACACACACACACACACACACACACGATCATACACATATATACAAATAATCTGTGGCTTTTTTTTTTCTTGAGACAGGGTTTCACTCTGTCACCCAGCCTGGAGTGCTGTAGTGTAAACACGTACACATATACATATTTACACATACATATACACATATAATATGTGTATATGTATATATCTACACACACATATATATATACATGTTCCTTATCTAAATAACACATTTTTAAGTCAAGAGTACCATTAAAATACAGTCATGCACTGCATAATGACATTTTGATCAATGACCAACTGCTCATAACATGGTGGTCTCACTACAGTATAATGAAGACTATACGGAAACCTGTTATATGGCACTGGATACTGCCAATGCAGATCAAGTAGGTGAAATGACTGATATTCAGTAATGGTGCTGGGATATTTGGTTTTCCATATTAAAAAATATATAAACAAATATACACATACCACTTACGTTTGTGTTAAGTACACTCTATAATGTTCGCACTAGGACTAAGTCATCTAACAAAACGTATCTCAGAACATATCCCTGACGCTGACTGTACATACTTCTCACAAAGCAGCAAGTACTTATGTTAATTGTTTACTTACTTTTATTTATGATAATCTCTTTACTCGACCTTTTCTCAATTTGACATAGAATATTATAAAAGATATACAGAAGCAGAGACAGTATTTTGGTATGATCTCAGAACTAACAAATTCAATTAATATTTGTATCAAATGTGGATTTTTGAAGGCATTTGGGAAGTTCAAACTCAATATAGTAAATTTTTAAACTCGACAAAAACCATTTAACAGAATACGTCCCATTAAGTAAAGTCTTTTCAAGTCTTTTCATCTCTGTAGGAGAGAAAGCCTGGTGTACTGGGAAATGGCTGAGATTCTCCTTACCCTGATTTCTACATTCCTTGATTTCAAGTTAAAGCGTATCTGAAGTCCCAAATGTTCCACAATAGGAGTAAATATCTTCATCCAGTTTTCTTTTAATGGTGTGTATCTGTTAGCTGGGACTGGAATTTTCCTTGTTTCTTCTTTCCCACTCTGTAATAAAAGAACACACAATTCAGAAGACTATGACATGGTGATGGAGTTGTAAAATGACCTTTGATCCACAAAGGGCTTCCTTTAACTGAAATAGTTACACTTCAAAGAATCACTTCTTTCAGCAAAAGAGCCCCCCGCAGCTTCAACACAGCCCAGAGGCCACAGGCTTGATCTGCCTCTGGCCTTTGCCTCGTCGCTGTCCCACGGTCCCAGCCACATACCAGGAGCCCGTCACCGCAGAGGGGCGGAAAGACGGGCCTCTTCGCCGGCCTGGCCTCTTGTGTGTCCATAAGGCCCGCATCCCCGCCCTCTCCCGCTGCGGACAGCTGTTCAGCCGGTCGTTTCTTCGCCCGCCGGCCACCCTTGCGGGTGACCTGGGTAAAACCTTCCTCTGCCCCGCCGCTCTGTACTTCCATTTCGGATTCCAACCCTGGGAACCTTAAGGCACTTCCGGCTAAAACACGTGCGCTGCTGCACCGCGCAGGAGCCAGCCTCCGCCAACCACCCCCGCAGCTCCGCCCCTTTTCTAAAACGCCACAGGCCGGGGACCTGCAGAATTTGGGGCGGGGTGGAAAGGGTGTGTAGGCTGTCCCAAGATATGCCTGATGCTCATCGTCTCACTCCAGCCACTCCACTCACAGCCCAAGTATTTTGTAATCTCTAATATTTTTGTGTGCTAAAGGCAGTGGGTAAAGGCGATAAACAAATTCATTTCGTTGTGAAGGAACATCCTGTGCCATCGCGGGAGCGCATCTGGCATTATCCGGAGATAACTACAGCCAACTTGCTAGGGCATCTGGGGCAGAGTACGGAAAGCAGGAGGGGCAAATTGCCAATGTTTGGAGTCTGGTTTCCAGGTTGGTGTTTTGGGGGGCTCTGGGTGTGGCGGTTGCCGGAGCTGTAATCGGCTGGACCATGTCGGCCTTCGAGAAGCCTCAGATCATCGCCCATATCCAGAAGGGCTTTAATTACACGGTGTTTGACTGTAAGTGGGTGCCCTGCAGCGCCAAATTTGTGACCATGGGCAACTTCGCACGGGGCACAGGCGTCATTCAGCTGTACGAGATCCAGCACGGGGACCTGAAGCTGCTTCGGGAGGTGGGTGCCGGGTCGAGCATCTGGACTGCCGTTGGGGGCGAGTGCGAATCCTGGGATCTGCATTTCTTTTTGCCAGAGCCTTCGTCCAGCGTCCCCCCAAAGCATTGCTTGAGCCGCGCGAGACCAGAGAAGCTGACCGCCGACTGAGGAATGTTTCCTACTTAAAATGTTTATGCTTGTCCGCGGGCTGGTTCCTCCGCGCCCAACCCTCCTGCCACTCCCAGTGCAGTCCGGCCAAAGCGGGCACCAGGATGCCTGCAGTGTAGTTGGGAGAGGTAACCTAACACATTCGACAGGTATCGAGTGCCTGGTATTCCCAGGCATGTCAGTGGCAATGTCTCCGATCTCATGGAGTTTATTTTCTAGTGGAAGACGTACTCAGTTCAGTAATCAAAGCAACGATATGTAAATACAAACCGAGATGACTTGTCTCACACAAAGGAACACGGTAACAGTTCTCTGAGAGTGAAAACAGATTTGGGATGAGTGAAAACAGATTTTGGTATGCGCAGAAACTAACTAGGCCAAGCTATGAGTAAAGGGCAAGGTTTCCAGATGGGAGGAAGTTTATCTCCTTAAGAAACTAGAGGGGTAAGCAGGAACCAGACATTACAACATCTGTAGGACATTGAAAGGATTTATGCCTTTTTTCTAAGAAAAATGGAAAACGATTGAAAGGATTTAAGCTGGGTGTGGCAAGATTAGGTTTATAAGTTGATTACTGGTGAAAGAATTAGAGGATAATAATCACTAGTATTTTATAGCTGTTTATAGTTTTTAAAAAGTCTTGATTTAGGTTACCTGAAGAAAAAAAGATCAGTCATAATCAGATCAAGGTTGTAATAGACTACAAGTGCAGGGAAGGTTAAGAACTCTGGGGATCAAAATTTATGGAGAGAATCGGCTTGGAGGAGGTAGGGACTACACTGGTAGATAAAGGATGAATACAGTTGTTTGGACTGGTAAGCCTAGAATAGAAAGTATGTAAGACCCCATCCCACTTCAAATTTCCTTAAATAACAAACATGAAACATGGCCTATTTCTTTCTACCTTTCCTTATATTGTTCATCACTCTTAGCTTCCAGTAGCCTGTGGCTTTTTTTTTTTTTTTTTTTTATATGGGGTCTTGCTCTGTAACCCAGCCTGGAGTGCTGTGGTGCAAACAGCTCACTGCGACCTCCACCTCCCTGGCTCAAGGGATCCTCCCACCTCAGCCTCCAGAGTAGCTGGAACTAAAGGTGTGCGCCACCACGCCTAGCTAATTTTTTTATTCTTTTTTTTTTTTTTTTGGTATTGATGGGGTTTCACCATGTTACCCAGGCTGGTGTCCACCTCCTGGGCTCAAGCAGTCTGCCCGCCTCGGCCTCTCAAACTGCTGGGATTACAAGAGTCAGCCACCACACCCGGCTACCTGTTGCTATTCTGATGTTCAGTTCAGATTATCTCATGTATGATGTCCTTCCTGATTTCTACACAAAGTAAAATTTATATTGCATTTGGGGTTGCTTTTGTTTTTTATTGTTATTTTCTTTTTTTTTAGAGATGGTGTAGTTCTGTCACTCGGTCTGGACTGCAGTCGTATTGTCATAGCTCACTGTAGCCTAGAACTCCTGGGCTCAAACCATCCTCCTGCCTCTGCTTCCCAAAGTGCTAGATCAGGTGTGAGCCACCATTAAAAAGAAAAGGCATTTAAAGGATTTTCATTTTTTATTTTTTTTTGAGACAGAGTCTTGCTCTGTTGCCCAACCTGGAGTGCAATGATGCGATCTCAGCTCATTGCATCCTCCGCCTCCCAGGTCCAAACTATTCTGCCTCAGTCTCCCTAGTAGCTGGGACTACAGGTGCCCGCCACCATGCCCAGCTAATTTTTTTGTATTTTTGGTAGATATGAGTTTTCACCATGTTGGTCAGACTGGTCTCGAACGCCTGACCTCAGGTGATCCACCCGCCTCAGCCTCCCAGAGTGCTGAAATTACTGACTTGAGCCACTGCTTCTGGCCATTTATTCCTTTTTCAAAGAAAATGGGACATGATTGAAATTTTTCTTTCTTTCTTTCTTTTTTTTTTTTTGAGACAGGTTCTCACTCTTGCCTAGGATGGAGTGCAGTGGCAGGATGAGGGCTCAGACTTGTGACTTTTTAAAATAAGAATAGGCCTGGTGCAGTGGCTATGCCTGTAATCCCAACACTTTGGGAGGCAGAGGGGTGGATTGCTTGAGCCCCGGAGTTCAAGACTAGCCTGGGCAACAAGGTGAAACCCCATCTCTACTTTTTGTATAAAAAAATACAAAAATTAGCTGGGCATAGTGACATGTGCCTGTAGTCCCAGCTACTTGGGAGGCTGTGGTGGGAGGATCTCTTGAACCCAGAAGGTCAAGGCTACAGTGAGCCATGATCGCACCACTGTGCTCCAGCCTGGGTAACAGAGAAAGACCCTGTCTCAAAAAATAATAAAATAAGAATATATGATTTGTATGCATTTCAAAAGTACACTTACTCCATCAAGTGGAGTAGAGTGCTTTGTCTTTTGTAGAGATGCTAGAGAATTTCAGCAAATTTTAAAAAGATAATTTTCTTTTGTAGAAAAAGTAACATGTATTTATGATAGAACATTTAGAAAATATGATAGGAAAATGAAGAAAATATCACTCATAATCTCAATGCCAGGAATAACCACTAAGTGTATTTTCACCTGGATCCTTTCGGTCTTCTTTTTTTTCTACCACGAATAATCTGAGAACACACTATTTCAAGGTACTGTGTTTAACAAGGACCAAAGATATTTAAAAGCCGAGTCCTTTCTCCTAAAGAGCCTACAGTCCAAAAAGAGGATAAAACTAATACAAGAATGCCTTTAAGAACTTACATTGTATTTGGCTGCTCTGGTGAAATGGAAAAGAATATAGGTTAAATACTGGTCCAGTAACTCCCACTCTTTACTGTGCATCAGGATCATATGAGTGCATTGTGTGTGTTTTAAAACATTTGTGCCTTGGTCCCACCCCTAGAAATTATGATACGGTGGTACATATTTGTTGCATCTAGAGTAAGGTTTAGAAATTAGAATTTTTTTAAACTTCTGCAAGGTGATTCTAATGAGTCGCAGGGCTGAGAACCATTGAGCTAGCTGGGTCATTTATGAAATATTAGGAAACAGACTTGATTTATCATTATAGAGCTACCCCTAAGTCACGTGCTCCAAAACTCAAGCATCTTTGTTCTTTTTTTTTTTTTTAAACTTATCACTGACTTGGAGCTCACAAAGCCTGTGCATCTAAGAAAAAAAATGTAAAGGAAGCATATCTGTCTTTGTTGAAGTCTTCTTTATCTTAGTTCTGTAAGGATAGACAGGGAATAGAGGGCAGGGCCTCCATGTACAGTTGAGCAGTTTTTTGCACCACACAAAGGTGTCTGTCTGGCTGAATGATCAAATGTGAGCTAAAAGCTCTTTTTCCCTCATCAAGGCTTACATGTGTAAGACTTCAGGCCTATAAAGGGCAACTTTTTTCTGATTGGCACAAAGATGCCATATGGAGTAAGGATGGCCCTGAAAAATAGAATCACAATTGTAGATGTTTATACTATAAAAAATAGCAAAAAGCTAATAAAATTCTGCTTTTTTAGCCCCTGTGCTACTGAATTTACTGCCTGTTAGCATTTGGTCGGCTAGATCTTTTAATGTTAATTAAGTAGTGCCAGGATGTGGAGGAGGAAATACTGACAAGCTGTACTAGACCCACCCACATACAGAACAAAAATAGCTCTCACAGAAATTATTGATCTTGAGCTTCTTTAATCATTTTGACTTCTTATTGTAGGAAAAGAAAATGAACAGCTAGGTCAATTATGACCATCACTGATGGTCATTTGCAGTATCATATAGCAAACATTGTTAGTAGATACTGATTTTCTTTCTTGAACAATTTTTGCAAGGTAGAGCTTCATTTTTTTAGCCATTTTTAGCCAATTAGTTTTCTAGCAAGAAAAATTGTGAGTTACCACCAACTTCTTTTCATCTTTCCTTTTCCATAGATACAGTATCTAACGGGGCTAAGAGGGAACCCTTTGGTGAACTATGAAAAATTAACTTCACTAGTGTCCTCTTAATTTAGCTATTATTTTTATTTCCATGAATATCAGAGGAAAAAAGGAAGCATGCCTACTTTTGTAAGTCCGTGTGGCAACAGAGCTCAGCCATTCTGAGCAAAGTTCAGTTCTCAGTGTACACAAATGATAAGTGTTAGTATGTTTAATATGTTCATAATACGTTTACTATGTTCAAAATATAAAATTTGAGTTTAATTTGGTTCTTGCACAGCAGACCACTAGTGTCTATAAATATCTTTGTGTTTCTTTAAGAAGAGAACGAAGAACATGAGGGAAGCATAATACCATATATTGATATCTTGTAAAGATATGAATGAAAGTAAAAACCAAAGGACACAGATCTGAAAGTAGGTTTAATTCATGCCATGTACCATTTACTTCAGCAATCAAGACTGAACATTTCTGTGATACTTCTAATGACTCTCAGGTTTACAGAATGGAGACTCCAATAATAAAATGCTTATTTAATCGATTTACATATAAGCCTAGTTTAGAAGAAAAAGCCTGGATTCTACCTGGCTCTCAGGACCTTAGTCACTCAGTCCTCTGAACCTGTTTTGCCATCTTGAAAGTAGTATTCTGAACACGTAGTTTGCAGTGTTGTACATATTAGAAAGAAAAGGGGTGATCTAGACTGGAAGAACATCTAGAACATATCTGATATGTAGGTGTTCAGTAGATGGATACTATTTTCATGATTGCATGTCAGTGACACCAGAAACTGAACAGTGCGTCAGAGCCCTGGCACATGAAAGTATGGTAGAAAAGAGAGAAAAAAGAAAATCAACTCCAGCCCTGGTTTGTCTGTCTCTAGTGTTAGCGCTGAGAAATTCATGGACGGTCATTTATACCTTCATTCAACAAATGTTGAGTGCCTGCTATGGGTTAAAAACATTAGTCAAGGCCCTGCTCTCATGGTGTTCACATTCTAGAAAGAGGAACATAATTGCATGAATAAAATTTTGTTGATAAGTATAATAGATGATTAAACAGGGTAAGTGACAGTAATCTAGGGGTTCTTCTTCAGATTGGAAGGGCAAGGAAGACCTCTTTGGGAATGTGGCATTTGAACTGAAATCTACATGAAGAGAAAGGTAGAAGCATGTTGACCTGGGGAAAAGCAGTCCAAGCAGTGGGAATAGCAAATTCAAATGGCCCGAGTAGAAAAGATCTTTGCAAGCCTGAAGAACAAAAAGCAAGCTGACTTGTATGGCTGCTGGAATTAGTAGAGAAGGCTGGAAACAGGAAATGAAGTCACACAGTGGCAAGACCAAATCTCAAAGGGCTTTATACCTTTTGTATACCACAGGCCTTGGTGCCACTTCTATGAATCTGTGCTTCTCAATATATATACATTTTACTTCTTTCCTTTATATTAGTAACAAAGACACACTTTTAGAAGGGATACACTGACAAATGTGAAAATGTATAGAGCCTATTTTGTAGGTTAGTTGTCAGTTTGGTTTCTTTCCTTTGAAGGTAGCAATTAGACATGCGCAGGTGTCAAAGAATCTGCACATTACATGCTGTCTTTTGGAACACCATAAAATATTGGAGTAGTCAGTTCTGTCTCTGCCCAGGGAAGAGATTTTCAGCAGAAAAATCTGACTCTCTATATATTCTGACTATATGTATATGTATGTATATATTCTGATTTTTACATCACAAGTGACCACACAGTTTTTTAAAAGTTGTTTTTTTTTTTTTTTTTTTTTTTTTTGAGAAAGAGTCTCTGTCGCCCAGGCTGGAGGTGTGATCTCAGCTCACTGCAACCCCTGCCCCGTGGGTTCAAACAGTTCTCTTGCTTCAGCCTCTCAAGTAGCTGGGATTACAGGCGCCCGCCACCACACCTGGCTAATTTTTGTATTTTTAGTAGAGACAGGGTTTTGCCATGTTGGCCAGGCTGGTCTCGAACTCCTGACTTCAAGTGATCTACCCACCTTGGCCTCCCAAAGTCCTGGGATTAACAGGCATAAGCCACTGTGCCTGGCCCAAAATTTTTTTACTGGTGTTCATTTAGTATTTTCTACCAGGCAATCTAAGAAAATTATTTTTAAAAAAACATTAAAATTTGAGAAAACACATCCATCGGCTTTTGTTCTTGGTGAATTTTCTAATTAATGTATTATGTTAGTAACAGATCAGTGTGTTCCAGGAGTATAGTTTGAGATTCTCTAAAGGGGCTAAAAGTGAAAGTTGGGTAAAACAATAACAGGGAGGAAAGTTTTTGCTTCCAGGTTTTTATTACCAGCAGTAAAATTTTAGAAGACTGTAGGGACCAAAGAGCCTCGGTTAGCTTTTACCTCTTCCATGGCCTAGGAAGCATAGAAACCCTCATCAGAGGTTGTAGGGGATGGCAGTGGAATTCTGAGAAGCAAAATGCTTTAGCTGGTTGAGGGGAAGAAAGTGAGTGACCAGTCTTCCCAATGCTTCTTGGAGAAAAATGTTCCCAGAGAATTGGATCAATAGATGCTGCAAGCTCTTCACAGCTCCTAATCCCATCTCCTGGAACCGCATTGCTGTGCATGAGTACCACCAGCTTCTTAACCTCAGAGGGTCTGCCTCAGAAAATGGAAGCCATTATCAATGGCTTAGAGCTGGGAAGACCTAGGTTCAGTGTGAGACTGAGGGGAGGGAGGGGTGGATAGCTGTTTCATCAGTTGGCATAGGTTGGAACTCTGAATTAATTTCACCATAGAAATTGTGTCCTAATAGTGATTAAGTGCTTTGCCACTGTTAATATATTAATATGTTATTTCAGGTGCTTTTATTTGGGGAAAGGGGAAAGGTGAGGAAAACAAAAATTGCTTCCTCATAAGTTAGAAACGGTGTGCTTTGGGTAAGTTGACAAAATTTTGATCCTCTGTGTTGCCCCATTTTAAGATACTCTTTTTCATAATATTGGGGAAAAATGGGAATAAATGAGTATTAATTTTCTGGTGCAGAGAATAACTGATGCCATCTCAGACCACTTGTGCATTAAAAAGAAAAGCATTCTGTGGTTCTGTGCTTCTCATCAATAGGGTCTTTTACAAACATGTTACTGTAGATGGCTGATTTCATTTACTAGACAATTCTGAGAGGGTATGGATGCTTTTAGACTTAGCCACATAGTAACTGCTAATTTATCCACATCCCAAACAGTGGGTAAGTTCAATAGTCTGGGAGTTTCCAAAGCCCTGTACCATATAATGGTATCTTTTGAATCAGAGAAAAAAAGTTGTTATAGTTTGTGTTAAGTGAATTTTATTTTGTTCTTCAAAATTGCTACGTATACCTTATATGGATAATAAACCCAAATGGAAATGCCTAGCTAAACATTGGAATGGCAGGGAAATTATTTTTAAAATTATTTGAAACAGGATGGCTCACACTGGTAATCCCAGCACTTGGGAGCACTTTGGGAGGCCGAGGTGGGCGGATCACGAGGTCAAGAGATCAAGACCATCCTGGCCAACCTGGTGAAACCCCGTCTCTACTAAAAATATAAAAATTAGCCGAGCATGGTGGCACATGCCTGTAGTCCCGCCTCACTTGAACCCGGGAGGCGGAGGTTGCACTGAGCCGACATCACACCACTGCACTCCAGCCTGGCAGCAGAGCAAGACTGTGTCTCAAAAAAAAAAAAAAAAAAAGATCTAGAAGGTTAGAGATTACTTCTGGAGAGTGTTAAAGGGACTTACTTTTCCTTCCATCCTTTTGTTTGAATTGTTACAGGGATCAGGTATTACTTTTATAAACGTTAAGAATGTAAAAATTGTTAGAGACTAGGAGGAATAGTTTTTCCCTGTTGAAGCTCACAGTCAATGGGAAATGTTATATGGCAAGAGTGTGGTGTGGGGCAGATGTCAGTGGCCTCATCTAATTCCAGATTCCAGAGATCTCAGGAGCCAAGGCAGCAGGAAAAGCAGTTGTAAGTTATACTGTAGGAGGGACTTTGGTAACCTGGGCAGGTGGAGTTGGGGGTGGGAGGGGCCGTGGAGAAATAAAAAAACATCAGGAAGTAAAAGAAGGTGAATGGAAGACCCAGGGAGGTGTGGGAGTAGTATAATAAGTATGTATATTTTGGAGGAACTGATATTTGAGTTGTAAGCTTTTTGAAGGAATGGCCAATTTCATTCATCTTGTATCCTCTTTTGCCTAGTTCAGTGACTTGCATATAGCAGGAACCATTAAATGCTGAATGTTGCATGAGTTGGGCAAATCTGTAAAGCTCTATGCTTTGGTCTCCTTTTATGACAGGAGGGTATTGTATTAGATCCTTTCCAAGGACCTTTTTGGCTACATGATCGTCTTCACTTGATTTCCATAAGCCCCATACCTTAAATAATGTATCAGTATGTGGTTGTTTTACTAATGTGATTATATTCGATACTTGGAGCGGTAGCCTTATAGAGTAAAAAAACCTCAAAAGATTGGCTGACCTATACTAATAGGAGTGCCTTGGTACACACAGGTTTATAAATCTCTGTGCATTGAAAAGGCTCCAAAGAAAGTGGGACATAAGCATATTCAGTTTTTAGGTTCTGCAGGGAAAACTATGAGACACCTAACATTTTTGTTCCTGTAGCCATCTGGAAAGATAATATCTTCATTATGTTCTCATTTCTGCTGAGGATCTTAAAGAATTTCACGTGAAAGGCTGAAACTTTCATATTTGTATTAAAGATGGTAGAGCTGTCAGCATTTGAATGTCTCATTAGTGAGAGGAGAGGAAAGGCAAATTAACACTTTCTTTTTTGACAGTTACATTAAAAAAATGACTAAAGGAAAAAGCTGATCATTTTCATCAGAAGATGTTTTAATTGCCTTTTATCTTATTTAAGTGCCATAATGGAGCCATAAATATGATATTAATAGATTGTAAATCTCTGCTTACATAAATAATATATCCTGTCTTCCTCCTTTCTATCAAGATTGAAAAGGCCAAACCTATTAAATGTGGAACATTTGGTGCAACATCTTTACAGCAGAGATATTTAGCTACTGGAGATTTTGGTGGAAACGTTCATATATGGTAAGATGATTTAGTCAGTATTCAGACAGATGAGATAAGCAATTTATTTAATAGTTTCAATATCTTTCTCTGAAAGAGAGGATTTTAATTTTAAAATCTTTCCCTGTTCAATTTTAACTATAAAAATATGAGAATTGTTTCTTAATATATATTTCTATATTATTCAAAATCCATTAAAAAATACCTATTTTTCTTTAGATGTTTTGGATAATATTATCAATATGTATCTTCACACACCCTGTTTGGTGCTAGCATTTAATGCCATGTATTTGTAAATAAAGCTCTATTCCCCCTCCTCCTTTAAAAATACAGTATATAAAAAGCACATGAATAACACTGAAAAATTAGATATTGTTTATATTTCAGCAAGAGATTTAGCACTGCAGAAAGTGTGTTTTCTAAAGCTTTAACGTCTAAGCACAACTTCTTAGAAACATATCTGTTGAACAAATCCAAATAAACTTGTTTTGAATGGGCAAAATCACAATTCTGCCAAATGCCTTTTTCATGTTTTACCTAGAGTTATTTCTTATTTAGAGTGGAATGAATTGAAATTCCTTTTTAATTACTTTGCAGGAAAAGCTATTATTTTAATCATTTAAAGTATACAGCAGTATTCTAAAATAATAAAGTTCTGGGGTGTTCTAGAAGAACTATCTTCCCTGCTTCATGTTTTCTAATATGAGTTTTCTTGATTCTCACTTAGAACCTACTACTTTATAATCACATTACTTTAACATATTTATCTGTCTTAGAATCATAACATTAAACAAAATGAAACTATTTTAATTTCTCCTTGCTTTAACTCAGTAATAATTAAATTAGAATTTATTCATTAGTTCTTACATGCTTCATCATATGCTTTGAGAGATACTGGGAGAGAGGCAAGTTTGAATGCTATTTTTAAAAGTAAATGTATTTCAACACGAGTATTCAAAATATTAAATAGTACCGTTGACCATCTTTCTAATACAGTTTCCTAGTATAGTACCAATATTGCCAACTTACTTTTGTTGATAAATCTTATAATTTCATGTTAAAAATGTTTTAAAGTCAAAAAGAAAACAAAAAGAAAAAAAAATGTTTTAAAGTCTATAAAATAGTAAAATAGTTATTTCAAGTAGAACCACATCTTGTTTGATCTCTTGATTAGTTCCTAATGATGGTATAAAGATAAATGTCATCTCTAAACGAGGTTGAAATATCTCAATTTTTTTTTTTTTTGAGACAGAGTCTCACTCTTGTTGCCCAGGCTGGAGTGCAGTGTCGTGATCTCGGCTCACTGCAGTCTCCACCTCACGGGTTCCAGCGATCCTCCTGCCTCCGCATCCTGAGTAGCCGGGATTACAGGCACCTGCCACCACGCCGGGCTAATTTTTGTATTTTTAGTAGAGATGGAGTTTTGCCATGTTGACCGGGCCGGTCTCTTAACTCCTGACCTCAGGTGATTCACCACCTTGGTTTTCCAAAGTTCTGGGATTACAGGCGTGAGCCACTGTGCCTGGCCACCAATTTTTGATTAGTAGGGTTTTACTAATAAATCTTGGCCCAATAATAAATTGGGATTATATTTCATGAATAGTCACATTCATTTAAAAAATCCACAAGTTATTGAAAACTGAATTATTAAGAGAAATGTAAACAGAAGTTCTAGTAGAAAAGCAAAAGAAGGGGAGAAATGGAGATGGACAAGAAAAGGAATGTGTGAGGATCACCAAGTTAAGCCACTCATTGCCCAGCAGTGCAGATGTAATACTTTTCCGAGTGCCTTTCTGTGTATTGACCTATTAGACAAACTTCAGCTAGTCTTGCAGTAATACGCATTGTTACCAGTATGGTGACACATCGAAAAATATGTTAGTAGATGAAAATTGGTGTGGACTTCAGTGGGAAAATAGTACATTATAAAAGAAGAAATGTGTACAAAGTGAACACTACTCATATTTTATCCTTTTTTTTTTTTTTTTGAGATGGAGTCTTACTCTGTTGCCCAGGCTGGAGTGTAGTGGTACAATCTCAGCTCACTGCAACTCCCGCCTCCCAGGTTCAAGCGATTCTCCTGCCTCAGCCTCCTGAGTAGCTGGGATTACAGGTGTGCACCACCACACCTGGCTAATTTTTGTATTTTTAGGAGAGACGGGATTTCGCCATGTTGGCCAGGCTGGTGTCGAACTCCAGACATCTGGTGATCACCTGCCTTAGCCTCCAAAGTTCTGTGATTACAGGCATGAGCCACCACACCTGGCCATCCTTTAAAAATGTTGTAAGATCCAACTACTGAGGCCTACTTTTGAAGAATTTTATATCACTTTGAATTTACACATATATATTTTAGATAGAAATATATTAGCTGCATTTTAACAAAAACCTTTGCATATTTGGTGGATGGAATTTAACGAGTATGATGATTTAGTAAGGCCAGCTAATGGTGTCCATCCTCTGTTCACTTCCTATACTTTTGTAACAGCCACTAAAACCCAGAATTGAAAAAAAACCATCCTGAGAGCCAAGTCCTCAGATACATGGTTGTGTTTTTTTTCTTTTTTCTTTCTTTTTTTTTTTTTTTTCCCAAGACAGGGTCTTGCTCTGTCACCCAGGCTGGAGGGCAGTGGCATGATCTTAGCTCACTGCATCCTTGACCTACCTGGGTTTTACTCTATATTTGAAGCAGTATTTTTTCAGACTTCAATGTACCATGGTCATTGTTTTTGAGACCCATCTGAGATCCTGATTCATTATGTTTGGGGAGGAGCCTGTGAGTCTACATTTATTAACAAGCACACCTGGTTATTCATCTGTGGGGGTCTCGGATAGATCATCTTTGAAGAACACTAAGTAAAGTGAGCTCAGGATTGGAATTCCAAATTGAATGATGACAGTTCTCGTTGGGAACTTAAGAGAAAATTTCAGAAGTACAAATAAATGTGTAAACTACCTTTGTAGCAGAACCCTAATTTCTAAACAAAAAATCTAACTATAATATATCTTTTTAAATTTTAGTAGTAGACTTAAATGTTTGAGACATGTGGTATAAGAAGCTGTGTTTGTTGTTTAGGAATTTAGAAGCTCCAGAGACGCCAGTATATTCTGTAAAGGGCCATAAAGAAATTATAAATGCCATAGATGGTGTAGGTGGACTAGGAATTGGAGAAGGAGCACCCGAAATTGTGACTGGCAGCCGTGATGGTGAGTCAATGTATTTTATTTATTTATTTTAAGGGGAATCTCTATGTAGCAGTACGCCCTCTCTGGGTAAAAATCTCCTTCAGTCACCTTGACTCCCTAAATCTAACAGTCTTGCTTCTACTTCTTTTACAGGGAAGTTTGATTGCTTGTCCCTTGATTGTTTCAGACTTTTGGGTATTTTGAGATAGATTCATAGCACTTATTAATACTATTTTAGTGTTGAACTGGTTCAACTACTAACAATGATGGTTTCCTGTGAACCTTGAAGGATTTAAAATGTCTTTACAGGTTTTTTAGGCAGCTGACGACATAATGTGGGTGGCAGCTTTTCATTTTCTTTTTTTATAAGGCAAAATTAGTACTTGTGAAAATTGTCATATTGACAGCTGGTTGAAAACTGAAGTTCTGTGATCCATCCACTAAGCATTATGAGAGTTGCAAAGGCACCAACTCAGCTCTTCCGCTCTGCAGTGACCAGCAAGGGCCAGGTCTTTTGGTGTCCGAAGTGGTACTGCATGACTTTAAGAGAGTCAAAAATTTTGTTGTTTCACAAGGGGTACATGAGAAATTTGGTACCTATTGTAATTGATTTGGCTAGTTATTTAGTGGCTGCTCAAGACCATGAGGAAATTGCTTTAAAAGAAGAGTGACATACAGTTTTCTAATGGGTACTCAAGAGCAGCTGTGTTTTAGAAATCACTTATTTTTTTAATCATAAAAGCAATATTGAGTATAGAGGGGAAAAATAACATTAAATCTACCACACTACCACAACTATTAGATTCTTTTCCTTTTAGGTCTTATGTATAATTTTGCATACTTATAAGTATGGATATGAATTTGTATCTTAGAAACTTTTTTCATTTAATGTTTTGTCATATGCAAATATTGCTGTTTCCACAACTATTTTAATGACTATATAATATTACATCATACAACTGTTCTTAACCATTCCTCTATAATAAGCCTTTGGTTTGCTTTTTTTGTTGTCTTATGAGAGTGGCTTAAAAATAATGAGTAAATGAGTATTGTCATATGTGTATCTCTTTTGGAATAAATATTTTATGTTTTTTTAAAAAATGTATTGGGCCAGGTGCAGTTGCTCACAACTATAATCCCACCATTTTGGGAGGTCGAGGCAGGTGGATCACTTGAGGCCAAGAGTTCGAGACCAGCCTAGGCAACATGATGAAACCCTGTCTCTACTAAAATACAAAAATTAGCCATGTGTGTTGGCATACACCTGTAATCCCAGCTACTTGGGAGGCTAAGGCACAAGTTTTGCTTGAACCTGGCGTTTGGAGGTTGAAGTGAGCTGAGATCACGCCACTGCACTCCAGCCTAAGCAACAGAGTGAGACTCCATCTCAAAATAAAAAAAAAGAGTTTAAAATTTATTGACAGATGTTCTAAAGTACCTATTTATAGTCAGCTACAGTAGATGAGGTATATTTGCAGTCTACCCCATCAGCGATGATTTTCTTTTTCTCCGTCCTTATTTTATAGACAAAATGGTATTCCATTTCAACTTGTGTTAACTTTTTTCTCTGTTTACTAGTTAGTTTTGTTTTATGAATAGTCTATGTTCTTTGCTTATTTAACTATTGCAGACTTACTATAAATCTTATCAATTTATATAAATCCTGTAGAGAAAGATAATCTCTTATCTCTATATATGGGATTTTTTTTTTCTGTTTAAAACAGACTTTTGCTGGGTGTAATGGCTCATCTCTGTAATCCCAGCACTTGGGAGGCAGAGGTGGGAAGATCACTTGAAACCAGCTTGGGCAACTTAGGGAGATCCCATCTTTATAAAAACTTTCAAAAATTAGCACGTCGTGGTGGTGTAGTCCCAGCTACTTGGGAGGCTGAGGTAGAAGGATCTCTTGGACCCAGGAGGTCGAGGCTGCAGTGAACCATGATTGCACAACTGGATTCCAGCCTGGGTGACAGAGCAAGACCCTGTCTCAAAATAATAAATAAATAAAAATTAAAAGTAAAGCAGCCTCTTAATGATCAACTTTATTTTATCCCTGGAAATAGATCTAATGTTGTACCTCCACCTTTCCTGAGTTATTTTCCTTTTAAGGATTTTTTTTTTTTTTGCCCTTTTCCTATTCTCTCTCAGGTACTTGCCTTTTAGCCATTTTATTACATGCATTTGCTTTTCTTGTAGGTAATGACACTATTTTAGTAAGTAGTCCCATAGCATGAATTAAAACAAGGGGGCTGAAATTAAATTGAGAATTTATTTGTTAATTTTATTTGACATTTTCCTCTTCACTATTGCCACAGGAAAATTAATTGTATATGAAGTAGTATTCTAGGCCAGGCACGGTGGCTCACACCTGTAATCCCAGCACTTTGGGATGCTGAGGCAGGTGGATCACCTGAGATCAGGAGCTTAAGACCTGCCTGGCCATTGTAGCGAAACCCTGTCTCTACTAAAAAAAATACAAAAATTAGCTAGGCATGGTGGCATGCACCTGTAGTCTCAGCTACTTGGGAAGCTGAGGCGGGAGAATCGCTTGAACCCAGGAGGCGGAGGTTGCCGTGAGCTGAGACTGCACTATTGCACTCCAGCCTGGGTAACAGAGCAAGCAAGACTCAGTCTCAAAACAAGCAAACAAACAAAAAAAATAGTATTCTAGAACTCATATAAGAAACCATTAATTCAGAATTAGAGTGTATACATGCCAATGGTTAAATGGGTAGTAAGGAAAAAAGTAAAAATTAAAACAACACTGGTATTTTCCCTAATAAATAACACATTTATTTTAGGCTCATGATTTGAATTCTATAACATTTACATTTGCCTTGTCAGTCATCACTTGTAGATAACTTAGGAACACTTGTTGGCTTTCTGTGTATCTGTTAATTTGGAAATCAAGTCAGATAATCACATATGGGTTATATCTCTGATATTAAATACAACTTACCCAATTAGAAGTCAAAACAGTGTTGTCATAACATCTAATATTTTCACTTGTCATAACATCTGTCATATTGCCACAAACACAGGAAGCCATAGAAGAATGTAGAAAAGAAACATGATCATTCAGTTTTGAATTTTTGCCAACTCACTCTTATGCATGCCAGGAACTGTGAAGGTGTGGGACCCAAGGCAAAAAGATGATCCTGTTGCTAATATGGAACCTGTACAAGGAGAAAACAAGAGAGACTGTTGGACTGTGGCATTTGGTAAATTATTGAAGAATTCTTGTTTTTGAATTATCAGTTGGTAAAAAGCATGGTGCTGCAAGAAATTCCCAGTAGTCTCTTTATAATCTGTTTTGTTGGTTATTCTAATAGTTTACTGAGGCAAGTATATGTGGTGGTTAATGTCAACCTCTGGGGCCTGGGTTTGAATTCTCACCTGCTACTTATTGACTGTGTGGCCTGGAGCAAATTACCAAAGTTCCCTGTTCCTTGGTTGTTTCATTTTTAAAGTGGAATTAATAATAGAATTTTCTTAGTTGTGTTGTCATGAGGATTCAATAAGTTAATTACATGTAAAGTGCTAAGAATTGTCCTTATTATTTTGTGTTTCTGTTTAATTAGATCATATTGACCTAATTTAAAACCAAATACCATTAATGGGGTTAAGCCAAGCCTCAATGCAAATGGTAACCTAACAAATCATACATTACACTGTATACAGAGTATGTTTATTTTCTAGAAAGTAGTTTGCCATTACAAAATTATTTCTTATACACTTTGATAACTGTGTTCCTTTATTAATTTACTTAAAATGAATATTGATCTTGTAAGACGAATTGACATTTGTCCTTTGATATGGTTTGGATCTAGGTCCTCATCAAATCTCATGTCAAATTGTAATCCCCAGTGTTGGAGGTGGGGCCTGGTGGGAGGTGACTAGGTCATGGGGGCGGAGTTCTCATGAATGGTTTAACACATCCTCCTATATACTTTAAGTCATCCCTAGGTATTACTTATAAGAACTAATATGATGTAAATGCTATGTCAATCGTTGTATTGTTTAGGGAATAATGACAAGAACAAGAAGTCTGTACATTTTTAGTCGAGATGCAAATTTTTTCCCAAATGTTTTCAACCCATGGTTGATTTAACCTTTAGATGCAAGAATCCATGGATAGGGAGGACCAACGGTAGAGGAGAATAATAGTAGGAATATCCTTAGAGATGGCTCAGGACCATGGCCAGAGGTGTTAGGATGGCCTGAAGATAGTTCTGAGTTTTTGACAGTTTTTGCAAGGAAGAGATGAAATCTGAGCTTTAGGAAAATGAACAAGGGTATTTAGCAGGAGTGATGAGTGGCACAGGGAATATGAGTTCAAGAGCTCTTTGCAGTGTTCCAGGGAAGACCTAAGTTACAAGCACTGAGAACAGAGCAGAGTGGATGATTCCGAAGATAATAGTATGCTGAATGCATATAATTTGGCAATTTTGGGGATATGAAGAACAAAGAAAAAGATTACGTCCAAGATGACTGAATTTTCAGGCTGATTGTGAGGTGAATGATGTCATTAATTGAAAAAAATTCCACAAGGGGTGGGATAGTTTGTAAGGCGAAATGGTAAAGTCATTTGGGGACATCATGAGTTTAAGATGATAGTGTACCATCTAGGTGGGGCCCACAGTGGAAATGTAAGGCTGGAGTTGATGAGAAAAATGAAGTTAGAGGCAGTAGAGAATGAAGGCATTGGGATAAGATGCCCAGATAGCCTAGCACAGTGACAGGGGCCTCCTTCTCACTTAACACTCCTTCCTCAGCAAGAGGTACTTGGAAAAAATCCTTGAATTCCAGCAGGATGAGTTTAACTACAGATTATACACTTACTTCAGGTGTGATCATCCACACTACTAAAAATATGTCGCAGTGTGCTACAGCTTATTTCAGATTTCCTTTTAAAGACAGAATCACACCAGAACAATATTTTTCAAGATAAATTAGTTTTAAAGTTTCTGTTTGCATTCAAATATAGTTACTGCCAAGAAAGCAATAGAAGTATAACCGTGTTTATTCTCCAAGACCCCTCTGTGCTTGAACTGTAGTTGGCCTGCTAGTCTTTGCAGACAGCGTGTAAAGCATTGTCTTTAAATTGAATTCAGTAAACGCTTTCACATATCCCTTCAGTATGGAATTACAGTGAATGAGCTTATATTAGTCCACTTTGCATTGCATTCCTTAATTACTATAAAGGAATGCCCGAGATTGGGTAATTTATAAAGAAAAGAGATTTATTTGTCTCATGTTTCTGCAGGGTATACAAGAAGCATGATACCAGTATCTGCTTCTGATAAGACCTCAGTAAGGGTCTGCTCATGGCAGAAGGCAAAGGGAGCAGGCATGTCACATGGCAAGAGACCCAGCATTTCTCATCAGACCCCACCTCTGACACTGGGGGATCATACTTCAGCATGAGATTTGGAAGGGACAAATACCCAAACTCTATGAGAGATTTAAACAAAACAAAAAAACTAATGGAAACCACATTAATAATCTTGATGTCCTGTCAAGACTGATAAGATGGGATTCTACCCAGAGTGATTTTAAGATCTGATTTAGTATAAGTTAGATGTGTAGTTTCATAGATTTTTTTTTTTTAAGCAACCTTTGTAAGGATGCATTTATAAGGATATGAAATGTTGTGTCTTGATTTCCAGGCAATGCTTATAATCAAGAAGAACGTGTTGTTTGTGCTGGCTATGACAATGGGGATATCAAACTATTTGATCTCAGAAATATGGCATTACGGTGGGAGACAAACATCAAAAACGGGGTAAAGTACATGCTGATGCGTTTCATTTCTCTGAGCACATTTCCATTCACCTTTGGACTACTATAAAAGGGAACACCCCTCTATTAACTCATCTCAGTCAACCCCTCTACCAATGGTTCTTAACTTTTTGGGGCCAAACCCATTTGAGAATCTAATGAAAAACCTGGATCCTCTCTTCAGAAAGCGAGCTCACACCCACATGTGGTATGTACAATGTTGGGGGAGTCACCAGCCCCTTCAGCCTGTCTGCAGACCCCTGTGGGCCATTTAGTAAGATATCAAAATAAGCAAGTAAAAGGCCTTTTTATGCGAATATCAGAAAGCCTGAAACAGTAGTCACCTCCCCCAGACACCCTCAGATTTTTGGTTTCTGAGTGGTACACCTTTAGCAAAGAATGTGATCCCCCCCTGTTTTCTACTGTCAGCCTTGGCTTAACTGTTAAGTAATGTAAAAGTTAAATAATGATTTCCCAAAGGCATCCACTGAGCATGGGAACCCAGCATAGTTTTGTTGATCTTACTAAAGGGAAAAAAAAATTTTTTGAGATGAAGACTTGCTCTGTCACACATGCTAGAGTGCAGTGGAGCAATCTCAGCTCACTGCAACCTTCACCTCCTGGGCTCAAGCGATTCTCCTGCCTCAGCCTCCTGAGTAGCTGGGACTACAGGTGCGCACCACCATGCCTGGCTAATTTTTGTGTTTTTAGTAGAGGCAGGGTTTCACCATGTTAGCCAGGCTGGTATTGATCTCCTGACCTCGTGATCCACACGCTTTGGCCTCCAAAAGAGCTGGGATTACAGGCATGGGCCACCACACCCAGCTGGAAAATTTTTTTTATGGTAAAAGTTAAAAGAGAAAATGATTGTTAGAGTCCTTTCACATTATCTGATCATTTTAAAGCTGTTTTACTCAGTATAAAAGAGCCTCCTGAGTAATACTGGCAAGATGACCAATAATGAATATTCTCTGTTTTTTCAGGTATGTAGCTTGGAGTTTGACAGAAAAGACATAAGTATGAATAAGTTAGTAGCCACTTCTCTGGAAGGAAAGTTCCATGTTTTTGACATGAGAACCCAACATCCAACCAAAGGTTTTGCCTCTGTTTCAGAAAAGGTAAATATGAGGGAAATGTCTTTCTATGAAGAAGAATGATAGCTTGGTTTAGACTAATAAATAGAACTAGTCACCAAGATTTCTTCCAGGTCTTTATGTGAAGGGAGCTATTTTTGATATATTCCTCTGATATCTTGACAAGTTTTTCTGTGCAAAGAGTACTTCCCCAGTTTATCAACTTTAGACTCTTGTCTAAAGTTAGGTAGGAATCTTATTTTGTAGTTTAGGAGCAATTAGAAGAAACCTAGCTGATGTTAGGAATTTGATCAACAAAACCCAGCCTAGTGTTTCCTAATAAGTATATAATATTTGTGTTAATACCTAGTTATATACTTTTCAAAATATGACTATGTGTATGTGATATCATTTCTTATTATATATTCCAGTTTGCTGTATTAAGTGAAATTATTTAATGCACTGAGTACTGTGATTAATGTATAGTAGATGTTCAAAAATATTTTATTTACTTATTTATACTTTGCCTTGCATTTGAGGTAGCTGAGAAGGAAATATGGTACTATATCATTAGACCAACAGACAAGGAAAGGAGGGCAAAGGAAAAATACTGCTTTAAAATAAAAAGATAGTTTCTGGACTGGGGGGATGACAGAAAATTCATGCAGAAAGGTCCTGTCATTTACAAGAAATGGATTGGAAATGTGATTTGAGCTTCCTCAAGTATAAAAAGAAAGAAAGATCAGTTGCAGATTCCTTGTTTCGATAAGATTAAAATATACAAGTTGCTCTGGAAGTAAGAATTTACTCCTTTGCTTCTGGATTTCTTGAACCGTCCTATTTTGTCTCATTATTATTACTGTGTGTAAATTACTATCACTGCTTTATAAAAACTAAATTCTTAACAAGCTAGCTATAAATTAAAATATTGATTTGCTTTTGTCATTTCAGAATATATTAAGTATCTATCAACAACATAGAGCACTTTACTAAATTGTTGCAACACATATTTCATTATCTATAAATAATAGTGTCATCTCCAGTTTTTTTGTTTTGTTTGTTTGGCTTTTTTTTGGAGACAGAAACTTGCTTTCTTACCCAGGCTGCTGTGCAGTGGCATGATCATGGCTCACTGCAGTCTCAAACTCCTGGGTTCAAGTGATCCTCCTGCCTAGCCTCCCAAGTAGCTGGGAGTACAGGCACATGCCACCACATCTGGCTAATTAAATTGTTTTTTTTTTGGTAGAGACAGGGTCTTGCTGTGTTGCCCAGTCTGGACTTGAAGTCCTGGCCTCAAGTGATCCTCCTGTCTCGGCCTTCCAGAGCGCTGGGATTATAGGCTTGAGCCACTATACCTGGCTCAAGGTATAGTTTTTTAAAAATTATATTTAGTTAACCCAGTAATTACTAAATCTGCCAAACAGATGACTCTGATGTATTTTAAGAGGTCATTTCTCCCCTTGCTTTTTGTGTTTTTCTCAACTTTCTGAAGAAGAAAGGAAGTTTAAACTATAAAATAAAATGTTTAGACAGCTTGAACCTAATTACTAGGAGACCGTTACCCACTTAAAATTTGTGTTTTGAGATAAGATTTTTTTATCTGCTAATGGTAATTCTCTCAAATGACTATTGAAATCAAAGGTCAAGACTAATCACTCACTAAAATGTGGTATACCACGATAGCCAGCCCACTGCTTCTACAGAGCAGCAGCCATTCATTCATTCCCTCCCTCATTCTTTCTCTCCCTCCCTCTGTCTCTGTCTCTCTCCTAAGTTCCCCCTAGTTAATACAGGAGGGCCAGGATGGATTTACTGTCTGCTATTGAGGTGCTAACGAACTGTTAACCCTCCAGTTGCTGGTTTTTAATCTTTTAGTCTAATGTGAATGATAAAGGCCTTAGCTTATTATGACCATAAACATGGTCTGTAAGTCCTCATGGTCCTTATTTTGAAGACTGGACAAGTCAATGGCAATAAATGGAAAATAAGGCTCTGGAGCTATTGGTTCAAATTCAGTCTATAAGAACTCTATACTCGTTGCTCAGTTTTGCCATGAACCTCAAACTGTTCTCAAAACTAAAGTGTATTTTTTTTAATTCAGTCTACATTTTTTGTATATATATACAAAAGTATATATTTTTGTATTTTGAGTGTTTTCCCCCTCAGAATGAACTAGAGGTATTTAAATATGCAAAATCTATTTTCATAATGTATTTGGTACTATAAACTTAGATGGACTTTAAATCTAATACCTTTTTTTTAATGCAGTAGAACTTTGTTTCATAAAGCAATAAAGAAAAATGATGCTTGTTACAATTTCTTATGTGCTCCTATAAATCTCTATAGCCATTATAAAGAGATGCACCAGAAAATAACCTTAATTACCTTTATGACCATTGAAATTATAGTAGTAAAGGTTCTTTATTTGCAGGGTTTCTCTTCCAGGACACCATTTAGCATATAACCAGTTGTGTGCCTCTCGTTCTGTTTAGGCTCATAAATCTACTGTATGGCAGGTCCGACACCTGCCGCAGAACAGGGAGCTCTTTCTGACAGCTGGAGACACCGGCGGCCTTCACCTCTGGAAGTAGTAAGTCTGCCAGTGCACACTGCTCCTTTTAAAGTTACCTGTGGGTGTAAAGTAGGATTAGATTGAACATTTTAGTCTTTTTTTTTCCTGCTTTGACTTAGTTCCTTTTGATATGATTTAAAACTTCAAGGTGTTACATAATTTGTTTCCTAAGCATTTTGTATGACTATACTTAGTAAATATTAATTTTCTTTTAATATATTACGTATATTTATCATTTTAGTTGTGTCTTCTAAGTATGAAAAAGTTGGCCCAAGACTTTTATCAGTCATTATCTTGAAGTGTTGAGAACACTCACTGCCTCTAAAGATGGGAATAGGGTTCCTTGCCTCAATCATTGTGATAGACCCCAGCAGAGCCCGAGGCTCCTGATTGGCCTCCAGGAAAGACCTTATCACTGGGTTTGATGTCTGCATATCTAGGCAGGGTGAGTTACAGTGAAAGCTGTTACTATGCATGCTACTCTCTTAATCCCAAGGGCACTAACTTAGTAGATACTAGATCATTTAAAAGGTCTGATATCCTTGCTCAGGATTGGTCTGTGAAAAGGGAAAAAAAAGAAAAGAAAAATAAAAACTAAAGGTCTGATAAAAATTGTGAGTTAATGGTATTTCTGAATACTTTATTACCAAAGCAATATATACTTGGGGAAAAATTACATGTTTTTTTTTTCTTTTCTTTTCTTTGTTTTTGAGACAGAGTCTGGCTCTGTCACCAGGTGCCAGGCTGGAGTGCAGTGTCACAATCTCAGCTCACTGCAACCTCCGCCTCCTGGGTTCAAGCAATTCTCTCGCCTCAGCCTCCCCAGTAGCTGGGACTACAGGCACACGCCACCACACCCAGCTAATTTTTATATTTTTTTATTTTTTTATTTTTTATTTTTTTTTAGTAGAGGCAGGGTTTCACTATGTTGGCCAGGATCGTCTTAATCTCTTGACCTTGTGATTCACCTGCCTCGGCCTCCCAAAGTGCTGGGATTACAGGCATGAGCCACCGCACCCGGCCGAAAAATTACATGTTTCTTATACATCACTCAAGAAAAAAATAGCAAGCCCATACATGAAGGATATTTCAAAAATAAAGTTTCGTTAATAATATAAGAAGAAAAACACCATCTTCAATATATGTGGGACTTTTACATTTACAAATTTCTTCTCTATTAGCTCCTTTGAGAACCTTGAAGGAGTTCTGTAAAACTGGGCTACAATTGGAAAGTACTTATCAAAGTACTGTGTGTGGGGATATCGCTGACACAAAAAACAGAGTGAATGCTTTATTTTATTTTCTGATAGAGTCTCGCTCTGTTGCCCAGGCTGGAGCACAGTGGCATGATCTCATCTCACCAGAGCCACCACCTCCCAGGTTCAAGCAATTCTCCTGCCTCAGCCTACTGAGTAGCTGGGATTACAGGTGCCCAACACCACACCGGGCTAATATTTGTATTTTTAGTATAGACAGGCTTTCACCATGTTGGCCAGGCTGATCTTGAACTGCTGACCTCAGGTGATCTACTTGCCTCGGCATCCCAAAGTGCTGGGATTACAGGTGTGAGCCACCGCACCTGACCAGAGTATATGCTTTAGATTGAAGCATTATGATTATGGCAAAACCCTGTCTCTACTAAAAATACAAAAATTAGCTGGGCATGGTAGCACACATCTGTAATCCCAGCTACTCGGGAGGCTGAGGCAGGAGAATTGCTTGAACCTGGGAAGTGGAGGTTGCAGTGAATCGAGATCACACTACTGCACTCCAGCCTGGGCGACAGAGCAAGACAGAGCGACAGAGACTTTTTCTGTCTCAAACAAACAAACAAACAAAAAGCCAATATGGTTTCTGTGAGTGAAAAGCAGAGAAAAAGCTTGAGGAGTTCTGGGAGAATGCTGGGTAGAGAGATCACTTGCTCCTTTCCCTTTGCCCGCTGTTGTTCCCTGATTCTTCCACTCCAGTCTCCTCCCCACGTTAGGCTCTGCCAGTCCCCTTAGTGAAGCCATGTGGTGGCACGTCATATTTTACTTGGTGACCAAACTCTCTAGGCTGCTTACTTGAAGAACTAGTCCCAGTTTTTGTTGTGATCCACACATGAATTTGTATTCCATGAGACACACAAACACTTGCAGCTGGAATTTTTTACTACAGTGGATTTAGTTCCATTGGTAAAGTTAGGTCTGTATGGAAACTCAGAGTTTAGCACAAGGTAAACTTTACACCTAACCAGAACCGATGTCCAGTCTAATCTTCAAATTGGTTTGGAGTTTTGCTGTCAAGTATTATACCAGCAAAGGGAATTGATTTAAGTAAAATGATATTTAGCTTTATTTTCATTTGCCAGTCTGCCTTGGAAGTAATGCAATTAAATTGTAAATATTTATTGCCCACTGAACCATGAGCTCCTAGAAGAAATTATCTAGTTATTCATGACTTGTTTTTGAATGAAAAATCCCAACATGCTGATTTTTTTTTTTTTTTTGAGTATTTGAATCATACACACATGTGCTTTTAAAACTTCAGTAGATGATCTGGAGAGTTTAAAAAATTTTTATGTTATCTTTTGAATACTAAATAATAATTGCAACCTTTGCCAAGAGATATATGAAAGAAGTCTGTATTTAAACTGTTTATTCATTTCAATGTTTTATTTCTTTTAATCAGAATGATTTGTAGGGTTTGAGAGGAAGAGGAAATAGTAGATCATCCACCTGTAGATTCTTCTTTCATTTCCATTCTGCTTCTGATTTGCTTTGTGCTTCTTACATTCTTGGCCTTTGCTAGTATTTATGAAATACAGATGTTGTCATAATTGATAACTGGTAAGTTTGAAAAGGCCTTCTGAGGAGTAATACTTTTGTATTTTATTAGGAACACATCTCCATTGGGGAGGAGTGTTTTTTTTCCCCCTTTTCAAATCAGATTAAATAGGATTTATGACTTTAACCCTCTGCTTTTCTTACTTTATAAATTCGTATTTTCAGCTAAAAAAAAAAAATCAGATGTTCTCAGAACCACTTTTTTCTTTTTTGAAACAGTTACATTTAGGTTTAACATTCCACCCTGTGACACCTTCCCATAGAACTGGTACACAAAAGGTCCTTAGACTTGGATCTATGTAATGGAGCTCTGGGGTTAGAAGCTAGCGTCAGTGTTTCATTCTGGAAGTGTTTAGATGAAGTTCTACAAATGTTACTTACAGCCGTTCCCTTTGCATATTGTTTGCCCGTGGTATCCAGCAATCTAAATCTAGAGAAAAATTACATTAAATAAAAGATTATCAAAAGCACCAAGTAAATGTATTAAAGAATGCTAGATCAACCTAGAACTTTCATATATTAAAAGAGAAAATATAGATACATGCTGAACAGAAATGACTTTTAGAAGTTTTCAGTAGAACTAAAAATGCTCTTTTATAACACTTTTTAGAGATAGGATAGATGTTGAAATTAGCTCTTTATTTGCAAACAACTCAATATTAGAAAGATTTTTAAAGTATTTATTAGTCCTAGTAACCAACTGAGAAATAGAGTCATTGAAGTATATGTATAGAAATAAAACGGTAAAAGCTAAGATTTATGCCCTCTTACCATTTTGATCTTGTTTTCAGTGAATACCCTATTCAGCGGTCAAAGAAAGATTCTGAGGGAATAGAGATGGGAGTCGCAGGTTCCGTAAGCCTTCTGCAGAATGTTACATTGTCCACCCAGCCCATTTCAAGTTTGGATTGGAGTCCAGATAAAAGGGGTCTCTGCATCTGTAGTTCATTTGACCAAACAGTGAGAGTACTGATTGTTACGAAACTCCATAAAATTTGACTTCAAGACTTTAGACTTGAAACCTTCCAGAGGAACTCTCATAGAGTTTAAGATATGTTCTGGGATCCTCTGACCCTTATT
The DNA here is from genome assembly GCA_963574635.1 of Cheracebus regulus. Taxonomy (NCBI): domain Eukaryota; kingdom Metazoa; phylum Chordata; class Mammalia; order Primates; family Pitheciidae; genus Cheracebus; species Cheracebus regulus. The sequence goes on from CAUYQU010086539.1 coordinate 99,997, forward strand.
GAACAAAGCTGGATTTGGCTGATGACAAAAGGCCCCAGACACAAGCCTCTGGACCAGCTCCAGCCTTTCTCGGGTGTGTTTGCCGACTTGCTTGCTGCGGCACATGGGTGTCAGAAGCACCAAGTAAACTATCTCCGGGGCCAGTTCTTTTCTTCTCCCTTCCATTTGTAAGTCAGTAGTTGTCTATAATTAAACATATTTTAAATGTATCCTATGTCCCTGAAGTTCCATATTTTATCTTTATGCTTGTGTTATGGTTTACTGTCTGGAATGTTGTGGTGGGAATAATTTGTTTTAAAAGAATTCGCCTTGGAAAAACTGAATTAACTTCATAAATATATTTTGGGAGATTTCATTGTAAGTAAGTTTCTGGGCATAATATTATTGTATAAAATATCAAAATGGCACTGTTGGTCTAGATTTGGGTAACTATTTTCAGCAATTTAATTCATAAAATGAAATGCTATGATTTATAAAGAGTGCTTTTTTATGTAAAATACAGGAATTGAATTGGTGAAACTTTTGGTTATTGACTGGTAAGTGATGGTGAAATGTACAAGATTGTAGGGGTTTTGTAGTCTCATTTTTGGTCAAACTTTATAAATGCATTTTATGAATAAACTTCTGTTTTTGAAATCTACAGAAGCTTTGATTCTGTTACCTTAGCAGTAGTAATAAAGTTAACATTGTCATATCATTTTGCTTTATAAATGCCTAATTAGTAGTTCGGAATTCACTGTTTCTTTAATGTTCAACATATCTTTAGCTAAGCCTTTGGAATTATTGACTTTATCACACTTTCATTAAGCCCACCCTCCCCTGCAGCCACCTAAAACAGTCATAATATGTAAAATTTATGTGATTTCAGGGGATTGTGGAGAGTCACTTGTTTGGAATATTAAGTTAAGAAAATTAAGTGGGTTTTTTTTGTTTTTTTTTTGTTTGTTTGTTTGTTTTTTAAGTTTCCCAGTGTTTTATAGAACAGTGCTGTGGATATAATTGTGAAAGTAAAAAGTAAATTGAACTTTAAAAAAGCTTATATCTACTGTTTTTTTTTATTTGCAAAGAAAAACAATGGGAAATTTGTGGAAGTCTCTCTTAGAACAATTCTATTTGGTAATAGAGTCGACAACAATAAATACCTGTATTTTATTAAAACTAAGATGTCATTGATACCACTGATGCTATGCCTCAAGAGAATGGAGCCAACTAAAACATTCATAATATATAAAATTTATGTGATTTCAGGGGATCACGGAGAGTCACTTGTTTGGAATATTAAGCTGAGAAAAGCATTTTTTTTTTCAAATGCTAAAACAAACAAAAGTTTGTTTCCTTTTTTTTTTTTTGATGTGGAATCTTGCTCTGTTACCCAGGCTGGAGTGCAATGATATGATCTCGGCTTACTGCAACCTTCACCTCCTGGGTTCAAACAGTTCTTCTACCTCAGTCTCCCGAGTAGCTGGACTACAGGCACGCACCACCATGTCCCGCTAACTTTTATATTTTTAGAGGAGGGGTTTTGCCATGTTGGCCAGGCTGGTTTCAAACTCCTGACCTCAGGTTATCTGCCTGACTCAGCCTTCCACAGTGCTGGGATTATAGGCATGAGCCACCGCACCCAGCCCCAAATGTTTCATAGAACAATGGGATATAATTATGAAAGTAAAAATTAAATTGAACTTTTTAAAAAGCTTATATCTGCTTTTTTTTTATTTGCAAAGAAAAAATGGAAAATTTGTGGAAATCTCTTAGAACACTTGTATTTGGTAATATAGAGTCAACCACAATAAACACCTATATTTCATTAAGTCTAAGATGCCATTGATACCACCAATGCTAGGCTGGTATGATGATCTGCTGCCAGTGAAACTATGATAAAATGCTTTTTTATAAATCACTTAGCGTTTGCTTTATATTGAGTGTTCTTTTAATTTGGTTACACATAATTTTTTTCCTCATTGTATATCAATGTTGTGCATCCTTAAATAAATAAATATATATATATATACACATACAGGAGACTGTTATCTAAGTGAAGTAACTCAGGAATGGAAAACCAAGCATTGTATGTTCTCACTCATAAGTAGGAGCGAAGCTATGAGGATGCAAAGGCATAAGAATGACACAGTGGACTTTGGGGACTCAGGCAAAGGATGAGAAGGGTGTAAGGGATAAAAGACTACAAATCAGGTTCAGTGTATACTGCTCAAGTGATGGGTGCACCAAAATCTCACAAATTACCACTAAAGAACATACTCA